>WWET01004216.1:76981-90910 GCA_011038615.1 Limnodynastes dumerilii
ATATATATATATTACATATAAGTAAGGGAAAGTATATCAACACTGAAGTTACTCATTAAAATAACTTATGTACAGGCTCTTTGCAAATACAGTTGTGCTCAGTTAAATCTTTCCCAAAATCTGGGAAAATTCTGCAATGCAGAAGACGGCCCACCTGCTGGGGAACGTTGAATAGAGCTTCTGATTATTAAAACTTTGTTTACTTAGCAGTTAGCAGCTACTGGCTTCCTGCAGAGATCATACAATGGAGCAGATGTCGCCAATTCAATTTTCTACAAAGAGAATATATGATTCATCCTGTGAATTGAATGGGTGATGTCAGCTGCATAGTCTGATCTATGCAGGAAACCAGCAGCTGCTTAAAGGTAAATAAACAAAGTTTAATGATTTAATAATGGGCTGCAATCTAGCTTTCCCACCATGTCGCAAACTGAGCATCGTGGCTGAGAAAACTTTTGAGTCCAGCTGTATAACAACCTTGTCGGCAATAATGTAGGAGCTTCGGCTTCTTAAGTGTCGGGAAATAAGCATGTGTAGTAGCTCATTTACGCACTCTACATACAATTTAGGTATGTAAATTGACTACTTGCGGTCTTTAAAGGAGGAGGCATGCCAAGGCAGCCTCGGGGAGGAGGTGAGTGGGAGGATGGGTGTAGATTAGCCAGGGAGAGCCATTCTCTGTGCGTAGATTCCTTCTTAAGGAAACTACGCACGGTAAGATAAGGTAACTCTTAAGTGCCACTAGGTACCTAAAAACAGGAGGCGGGTTCAGGGGCAGGACGAGTGAGTTAGGTGCGGATCTGTACACACCCAACTCACTCTTAACTGTAAATCAGACCCATGATTTTTACATGTTTGTATATGTTTATTTTAAAATATAATTTATGAATCGATAAATTCTGTTCATGTCCCTCTACTAGGCCTCAAAAAAGATAGCCATGAGCCAAATGTACGTTTGGTAAAATTTAGACATTAAGGAATGCTGAATAATTGTTTTCAAAAATTAAATCCTAGATGTCCACCTTAAACATTCAATTCCTGTTGTAGTTTGTGTGTGGCAATACCTAATCCAATTACTGTACAGATGTGTTTTATACAAAAGTTTAAATATTATCTTAATATGTCCTGTAGACATTTCCAGCTAGAAAAATGATGTCTCATTTTGCCAAGGTCTTTTTGTATTGTCTCAATGCGCTCTAGATATCTATACTTTTAAAGTCTCTAGAGAGTCTTTTTAAAGCACAAAATGTAGGCTATATATCATCCAAGCAAAAGTAGGAGTGAAAGCCAATTAGGTTTAAGGGAGTTTAAACTCCCTGGTTGAGCAGCGTGGGGGTACAACCAAACCTGCTGAATGGACTGCTGAGAGGAGCCCCCTCCTCCTTGGCAGTCTATAAAAGGGGACTTCACTGAGGGTAAGTCCTCCTTTTCTTCTTTGGAAAATTTTCAGTGTAAAAAGAGTTGTGTCTAGCTTTAGCGGGTGCAATAGCAAGTTTTTGTTGTTGTGTTATTCAGCGCCGAGGTGGCGCTCAAATGGTAACTGTTTTGCGGAAGGCCGTTTAGCTTTGCGATCCCTGAGGTGTGCCCGGGGCGGGCAACCTTAGCCTTTGTCCAGTTACTATGCGGGCGGATTTATTGATTTGTTGTTACTTTATGCTTGCTAATTGCTATTTGGCCCCATCTAAGTTAAAGCTTATCCCATCAATTAATCTTGGCCTTTCAAAATGAAATGAAATTAAATGAAATAAATAAATAATCCCTCTTATCCCAAACAATAAACCATACTTTAATTTAATAATTAATTTACCCCTTTACTCTGTGTCAATTTATTCCAAGGCAGTGGTTACTGGGTGCCCTAGCGCAGGCATCAACTATGGGTAGTTTAATAATAAATAATAGTACATTATATGCTAACATTATGTAATAGATGCTATTTTTAACCATATGGCAGATTTCCCCCATTTCTTTACATTAGTTTATTAAAATAGCATGTATGTCCAATATGTTAACAAAGGCATACTAAATGACGTAACTAATCAAAGGCTGATTCACCAGAGCCCAGAACTTTCTGGCACTGCTGTAGACTAGACAGATTATTTATTTAAACAAATGTACTGTGCTTCTTTCTTTTTCTCTGGATGGAAATAAAGACATAGACCATCTGATCTTTGTCTGCATTTATTATGCATTAAGGAAGTGGAATTGCTATCAAGGATATATTGAAGACAATTTAGATCCCTATTGATTTATTGTCAGGTCTATTTGGGAGGGTGGGGAATAGTTTTCTTTAAGATAGGGGCTGGTTCATTGGAAAAAGGCATTGAATATACACTTAATCTATATAAATAACTTTCTTAATGTAAAAACATTTTTTGCTTGGCAATCTTTACCATCTTTGGAAGCATACAGGTATAGAGTGTGGATTTCTCTTGGTATGCATGGCAGCGTATCTGGTGATTGTAATAGAGTTAATTCATGCAGGAAATTGTCATTCTGCTACAAGCAATTTTCATTATAGTTCATTGTACAATACTTTGCTTTCATAACAGTTTAGGAAATCATTTCTGCTCAATACATAAAGTTAATCTGTGATGAGCAATATGTCTGTCAACGCTCACTGATTCGCTGAGTTTGGCAAAATGGAAGTTAATATTACATTATTTGAAAGAAGGAATAAGAAAGGCCAAATAAACAAGACATATGTGGCAATCATGGTTTTCACTTCTAATGATTAAACACCATATAGTAGGTGTAGAGAATTGTTCTACATTCAGCCTAGCATCCACTGGAAAAAAAAAAAATTGACCTGTATGTGGGAGATAAATAAAAAAATAATGTACATTGTATAGGAATCCCACCACAGTGATTAAAGTAAAAATTGCAACAGTGTTCAGAATATCAAACATATATGTAACTGAAACAGAGAATTCAGCTGTTATTGCTGTTGCAGTTTCTTCTTAGATAAGTAAGAATTTTAGGTGGATATAAAAATAGAAAATGACATTGCAATTTTCTCCTAAAATGATTTTATTGAAGACTAGGGATGACATGGGTGATACATTAAAAATTTCCTGGGTGCAAGTTTCCGCTCAAAATGGCCCTTTTTTTAAAGGGCTGTTTTAAACCAGCCAGTTGCGAACTGGCTGTGAAATTGATTGCTTCTGCCTTACCGAGGAGAAGTAATCGATCCTCCCAAGGAGGAAGACGCAGTGGCAAATAGTGAGTATTAATGAAACCCCTAACAATTATCCTAATCCTTACCCTAACCCACCCCTACAATTACCCTAACCATAAGCCTTTCCTTCCCTTCCATTACTCTAACTCTAACCCTCTCCTGCCTGCAGACTGACCCTAGGGGCTCCATTTACTAAAGTCGATTTAGCTCAAATTGACCATAATTATAATTTTATGCAATTGCCACATTCACTAAAGGCAAAGTCCTGGGACTTTTGCCTTTTAAAAAATCGCCATGACAAACATCGCCATGGTGAATTCTTCAGTGTCAAACATAGCAATCGCCGGATTTACTAAGCGTTGCTTAGTAAAATTTCAAACGACTTGTTATAAAAAGCGCCATTTAAAAGTGCCTGCTGTGTGTGGCGCTTTCATAGAAAGCGTCATACACTTTAGCTGCAAAACACGCGTAAACATTTTTTGCATGTGTTTTGACACATAAAAATGTCTAGCACAGCAAGCTAATAACCCTTAGCATGCAGGCGCTAATAGTACCAGAAGGCACAGCAAGGCCATGTGTTTCAAGCCATGCTGTGCCTTCTAGTACTATAAGTGTCAGCATGGCAAGGGTCAATGGCATGCTGCACAATGACCAATAGGTGTTTAAAACAAAAAAGTATACAAAGTTAAAAAAAACAATATGTACACAAAAAAAGTTAACATTAGACAACCTACTGTACACTTTAATATGCTAGCCCCCTTAGATTATCTGTAAATGCATGTAGCCACTATTTAAATGGTTTAAAAAGTAAAATCACCCAGATTCTTCAATAAAATGTATATTTCCCATAGTGGTGTGATAAAAAAAAAACATGTGCACATATATATATTAATATTACTAAGTTACAGCCTTTTTTTAGCATAAAATTACTTTATGTGGAAATATCCTGATTTCTGTTAAACTTTTCCCGTGAAGTCCCTTATTTATGTACACGTTAAATGTCTGGTCCCCTTTAAATAAGAATAAAGTCCAGGAAAAAGTTACAGTTTTGTTGTCATCTATCTTGGGTGACTTGCTTGAAGCTATCAACCTGTTGATTGAAGTTTTCAATTTCTTCTGGAAGCGGCATCCTGGTCCTGCGTCTTCGGAGTTCCGTAGTTAATGACCTTTCGGTCACTAGAGGTCCTCCTTATATAGTCTCTATGACGTCATATGACTTTATTCTTATTTAAAAAGCTTTCGTCTGCCTGTATTTTAATACAGTCTATTCACAAGAGCTCTGTCACTGACTCCACACCACAGAGGTCAGAACTGCCCATGTTGGTTGGTTGTTCCTTCATTGCGGTAGCAATGAAAACATTTTGGGAGTTGGGATAGTGTAGACCAGTACCTGCGGATCTACCCAAATTATTTGCTTGATGATCTGATTGCATCAAAATTGTAAATTTGAATCCAACCGAATGACTGTTAGTCTGTTCTCTATAATTATCATCATTGTCCTTTAGTCTATCATTATCCTAATAAGTAAGAGTAGCTTCAAAGTTACTTTAAAATGTTGTCCAAAATATATTATTCCCAATATACTTACACATGTAAGCATCCTCCTGTATATAATTATCTTTAATTAATATATATAATTTATTATGCACAAGATACATTCTCCCACTTACACATGTAAGCATCTCCCTGTATATAATTATCTTTAATTAATATATATAATTTATTATGCACAAGATACATTCTCCCAATGCCTGACCCCCAAAGGATTGAGCCCTCCATGCGAGAGAGAGAGAGGAAACCACTCCCCTTACACGAACCAAGATATGCTACCTTAATTCCTACCTTCCACGCTTAGAATGCCTCACTTTATCACCTGTATACAACCCCCTTCCACTTAGCACACAGCCCTCCGCATTGCTCCCCGCTATCGGTTATGCTTCTATTATGGAACAGTGGATCTACATGGAAATAAGTACGAATGTGCTTTTACACAATGCAGGCGTTTTTCCGGTCCTACCATTTTGAAAACACCCCTTTTGCGAATGTCTGTATCTATATTCTTTCTTGCTTAGAAAATATCATATTATTGTTGTTACACTCTGTTTACCCTGGAAGTGTGTAGCAGGCTGTGTTGCTAGGTTTCACCTTCCCCAGCTGTCAGGCATTAGCACTAGAGGTGTGTCAGTTTCTTTCTCCCTGCAATATGGCACGCACTGGTCCTGGCTGTCGCTTAGCAGCCAGGACGTCTGTCCATCTTGCTCTGGAGGCTGGTCCTGACTGCTGCTCCTGATTGGCCAGCCTACTTTGTAAATAGACCGGCGCTAGCACTGTCGGTTATAGATTCTGCTACCCTGCTATTTGTTCCTGCCAGTATCTAAGTTCTTGCTAGTACTGTGCCTTGATCTTCTGAGTGCCCTTTCTTGCTGCCCTTCTGTTTCATCTCCCTTCTCCTGCTGGTCTCCCTCCTGGTTGCTGTCTGTGTCTTAACCCATTGTGCTCCTGCCTTACCCTGCCTCTTGTCTCTCTGCAGTATATTTCCGTCTTCACATTCTGTCCGGGTGCTGTTTGTCCTTCCATATTCGTTCACTGGGTTCCTGCTAGTCTCTCCTGTTTACCCACACACATAGGGCCACCGCTGGGGGTCGCGACCTGCTTGGTGTCCTGCAGCCAATCTATCCTCACCATCAGAGGCTCTAGCGAACACCAGGCCCCAGTTAGACACCATGCCCTGGCGAGTGGTTTCCTAACATTTATGCAGAGTTGACAACGATCACAGGAATATACCTGGAGACAAACAGATTGGAGTCCGGTTCTCGAACACTAAAAACATAATTTCCCTTCTATTGCTTCTCAGTTATTGCTCCTAGTAAACTGGTCATTTTGATAAACCAAATTAGGAAGCTAGAATTTATCTACAGAGCAAAGACTCACAATTTCTATTTTCATTCTACATGTTCATTACTTTAGCATAGTTGAATACAATTTAAAATCTGGTAAAACACAGTGATTAGAGTAGATAAAAATCCCTTACACACAGGAGCTAGAATTTAGACAACAGAAATATATTATTTGCTATAACCTCTGACTTAATAACATTAGAAATTTGAGCCTATGGCTGTAAATAAACGGATCAGTACTGTAACATAAAATTATAAAAGATTTCTCTTTTATCAAGGCCTCAAGCACAGTAATTACGTCTATAGAGGGAACTTCCTTCCAATGATATTAGATACAATAAGCTTGTCTGTTTCAGAAGGGGGTATCACTTATAATTGTGTTCTTCCCTCTGGTTTTATTGAACTTATATAGAGGCACTTGAGAAAGAGAGAAACAGATTCACCATTTCCTTGTACATGAGTTATAATGACAGTTTTCCCAATAAAAATAAGATTTTAGCCCAAATAAATGATATTCTTTCATAAACCTATACACCTTTACACTCATCAGATACTACAGTTCTAAAAACCCCAAGGGCCAGATTTACTAAGCTGCGGGTTTGCAAAAGTGGAGCTGTTGCCTATGGCAACCAATCAGAGTCTAGCTTTCACTTTCCTTTTACATACTAGAGAATGGCAGCTAAAATCTGATTGGTTGCTATGGGCAACATCTCCACTTTTCCAAACTCGCAGCTTAGTAAATCTGGCCCCAAGTGTCAATTGTAGTGGACACATTAATCATATCTATAATGGGTGCATAGTGTGTAGAACAGGGGGACCCATGACACACACTCTGAACCAAAATCTATGTATATACAGTAAGTATACCTATGAGCCAGCCGGCTAATATGCTTTTTTATATTTATCATTTGTGGTGGAGGGGTACCGGGGGGGAAAGGGGCTCTGCATATGCGGGTGCGAATTGCCGTGGGGGAGGTGTGTGCCGCAGGAGGGGTTGAGACCTTAGGGGATGGGAGAAGTATCTGGTATCCTTGATCACCAGTAGGAGCAGTGTAATGATGAACATTTAAGATTCAGTGTCATTGACAAATCCCAGAGCCAGCTCTAGACCCATTCAAACAGTGTAGCCATGCTGGGCCCAAGACTTGGGGGAACAGAGAACAGCTGCAGACCTAGACATTGCCTGGGCTTCTACTTCTAATAACACTCTGCAGCAGTGGGCCAGGCAATACCTGGGGCCACTGTATTGACAAAGGCATTGAGATTTTAAGCCAGCAGCACACTGCAAGGAGTATTTGTCCATGCCTGCAGAACACCATGCACTGCAGGAAAGAAGCATGAAGACTAGACAGAAGAAAAGACACATAGAAAGAAATAAAGTAAGTTTAAATTTAAAGTTTAAACTATTGGTGTTGTCAGTGGCGTAAGTTCATCCGTGGCGCCCGGAGGCGAGGGGGCAGGGTGCGGCACTGGTGTGACATCATGACGTCATGACGTTGTGCAGTGCACTCCTGGCCTCCAGGCGCCATGGTTGAACTTAAAATCCATTTAACAGAGCCCACAGCCAATAATAACTATAATACTGGCTTGTGCCCGTTACCAGAGTCTTCAAGTGTAAGTAAGTGCAGGGCAGAGGAGCACATTGGAAGTGCCCCCCTTCCAGCTAGCGCCCGGAGCTCAGCGCTTCCATTGCCTCCGGTACTTCCACCACTAGGTGTTGTGTGGAGAGGAAACGCCCAATTATGGAGTCTGATTTAATCACAATTAAATAGGAATAAAGTATATGCCCCAAATAAAGTGAAATTCACACGGATGCGATACTCTGAATCAGGCCCAAAGTATATGCCCCAAATAAAGTCCTTTATTTATCCTTATTTGTGATGCTATTACCCACCATAATAGGGCACTGTATGCTCTTTAATTTTGTTTATTTATCCTCAGTTCTGTTTAATTTATCACCCATAATAGGACTGTATTAGGACTCTTTTATCCCCATTAATAATACTCAAATTGTCTACCTTAATAGGTCTTTCTACTCCTCCCTCTACCCAATAATAGGGCTGTATATTATGGACAATTAAGGAGAAACGAAGAACGTTATTATATTATTCCTAGTGTCTCTCTCTCCCCTATCCAGGTTACTTTGTCCTTTGTATTTACCCTTTGTGTGTGTGTGTGTGTGTGTGTGTGTGTGTGAGTGTGCACTTGTCTGAGTATTTGAGCTTGTCTGTCTTGTTAGTGTTTGTACGTCCTCTTGTGTATGGTGCGATCTTTAGGGTAGTGTGCTTTCCATCTGCCGCCTACCTGTGTGCGTTCCATCTCACACTTACCTTACCTCACACCACATTTAAACCAAGCCTTAAGATGAGTCTGTAATGGCTGGTTACTTATGGAAATAGAACACACTAGAATGCAGACCTTCAAAATGAACTAAGTGGCAAAGTCAGCCCTTCCAATCACAAGGACTTTAGTTTACTTAGACATATACAAACACAATAAAGCTATTCTTAAAGGAGGTTAATAAACAACTCTGTGTATTACTAGGTCTGCTGTTGCCAAGATTCACAGAATCCCCCATATTCTCTTAGTTCCCTTTTCTCACAGTTGTGTATAGCACACTTTCCTCTGTATCCCCTACACCAGGGCCACCAGGGATGTGTGATAAGGCCACAAAGCCAAAGTGAGACGCCAGTAATTTTTAAGGTTGCACTGTTTACTAATTCAAGGTTGGATGCGCCATTTCTTTGCCCCTTTTACTAAAACTTGTAGCTACTGCTCTGCCAACAACCCTCCCTGTGCCCATTTTACCCCAACACCCTATATTTGCATTCCCTCCAATACCTCCTCATTCCCCTTTTGGCTATCAACTCTTTACTCCCCATTACAAACGTTTCAACTTCTTTTCTTTCTTCCTTTTTTTCTACATAGCGCTGGAGGAAGCTGATAGATGTGCTGGTGAGAGTATACCTAACATGTTACATGTCTAAAGTGTATAGTAGGAAATCGCTGCTGATTCAGACTCAGTAGCTCACAACCAGCCACTGTAAATCATCTTTGATTGGAGATCAGTTAGGAGAAATCCTATGGGAAAACCCCTTTGGTCTCACTTTGCACCGAAATGTATGTACTTGCTCCTCATATTTTGCCAAAGCACAATGGTTGATATGGAGCAGCAAAGTCATATGTAATTAGATATTTTGATCAAATTATTCATCTGAGATTATTTGGTGGTTTCAATGCAATATGGAATATAAAGAAGCACATTGCCTGGAATACTCTGTGCAATGCTTTTCATAGAAAAATAGATTGATTCCCCACTGGATTATTGCATCAACAGCAAAGTTTAAATAAAATAATCACCTAGGGGCTGATTCAGAGATGCACTTCCACCTTTTTTTAGGTGCAAGTGTAGACCTGAGCAATACCATGTTGAAATGCAAGGGGAGGCAGATTTAAACTGAAAAAACCAGAATTAAAATTAGGTGGTGAAGTTTCTTAGCTCAACTCTATTTTATAGAAAAAACATGAAGCTATGCAGTATTTTAGTTATATGTGTAAAAGTAATGTATTTTCCCGGCATGCAAATTTTTTTAAATTCATTTACACCCTTTACTTTGAAAAATGGTTTAATGGTTTAGCCGAGCTGTACACTTGCACCCAAAAAAAGGTGGAAGTGCAACTCTGAATCAGCCCCCTAAAATAACTTTTTTCTTGAATCCATAACCTGTTATTGGTGATAATTGATAGATCTTACTTCATGAATTAGGAAGAGGTCACCTTTATCATTCTAACATTAAGGAGAGGGTTGTTATGACACACAACTACTAAAGAAAAAGCAGTGGGAACTAGAATATAGTTATAGGGTGAGAGTTTAGGAAATTAATGAAAGTCCTCATAAAATCATATGCATCAAAGGAAAAAATCTTGGTTCTTCATTTAATTGTCACTCAACTCAATTATTAATTCATCCACTCCCTTTGAATCCTGAATAGAAAATGAAATACTTTTTCATATTTTTTTTCATGTAGCAGATACTTGCCAATATATGTCATGGTCTAGTGAAATGTTATTAAAACAAAAAGCACAATTTATTTTGCAATCACAATATACTTAAGCCACTAATATGCCATTTTTTATTTGCATGGGTCATTAGACCTCATCATATCATTCCATCATCATTTACAAAAAAGGGTTTTACAGTATCTTCCCCAATTATCCTTTTAATGGATGGCAATTATAAATCCATCAGACAAAAAGACTCCAGTGGTTACTTTCTACGGTCACTTTGAATCCATAGCAATGCTTTTCAAATGCCATTGGTGAGTATAAGTTGTTTCTTATCCTTATAATTTTGTATAGTGCCACAGACTCCACTTAGTCTGGAATATTCAGAGCTGTATCATCATTTATATTGGTGCTTGATGTAAGCATTTCCCCAGGCTCAATGAGAGCAATGCTTGTACAGTAACACCACTCACTCCTCAAATACAAACACTTTCTAGATTCCTTGTGAGGTGATTAATCCAATTGAAAACTGAAGTAAGAGGAATACAGGCTTCTAAAGCTAAACAGATCATTTATCCAAACTATAACTAGCTATTTTTGAGTGCATAGAATGCAAAATTTATGTTTGAGTATGTCCTCCAAGGATCTGAACTAACATGTGGATGGCAAATCTTATATATTTTTTAACTAATTCCTTGATAACCTGTGGTGTGTGAAAAAATAGTGTCCCCTGGACATAAAAGGAAACAGTGCAGACAAATCAACATTGTGGAGCATAACAGACAACCTGAATTCACCACTATTAATGGAACAATTTATGTCATACAGCAATATAATACAATACATTACATTGAAAGACAATACACTATTACTAAAACTGTAAAATACACAGTAAGTAAAGCCTAAAAAAATAGCAAAAAAGTGAAAGACAATGCATCATAGAACATTCTGCATTAACTGAAAGAAGGTGTCAAACTAAATAAGGAACTAAAGTATTGAAGATGAATCTATTCCTAGGAGTATGGGTGACACAAGCAGGGTCAGAGTTTCTGAATAAGACCAGGAGACAGGGCCGGCGCGACCCGCTCCGCAGGGGGATGCGGTGCATCCCGGCGCAATGCTGGATAGGCGCCGGACCACGATATACAGAATGGCAGCGTTCATACAGTTTCCTGTATGAACGATGCCAATCTGTATAGCGGGGAGCGGGGGAATGTCCAGCGCCTATCCAGCATGGCACCGGAGAGACTAAGGACAAAGGGCTGGATCCAGAAGGTTCCTGAAGGGACCAACCCTTTAGGTACACATACCATATTCCCTCCATACAAACTAAGATAGGCATTTAAATGATGGTACGGGGAAGACCAGATATGCATTAATCCGTGTCCATACGGACACGGATGAATGCGTAAAAGTTAAGGTAGCTTTCTGGACATGTAAATACAAGGAGTCAAAGTACAAAGAGACACAAGTACTGGTGGGTGCAATATATGAGATATTAAGACAAAAAGAGGGGTGTATACCGCACAACAATGGTGTGGTTGCTATCTCTTACTTTAAATAAACTCAAATAGATATCTCCAAGAGAAATAGGGTGCAATTTGCGGCAAAAATGATTATAGTAATACCAATCACAGACTGTTCTCGAGAGAGAGGGCCGCATTTATAATGCACACCTTAGCAACTTAAAATTTAACTTTTAATTAATAATATTAAAATGGTTATTATAATTCCGAAAATATATAGGGTAGCTAGCGAAATATTAGCATATATTCACAATTTTGTAGGTCAGCTAAATACTGATTGTGGTGGTGAATCCCACAAATAAAAAAACAGATCAACGGCAGAGATTAGCAAGCAGGACTCTCACATCAAGAGATTGGTTATCACATTGGCAGCTTTGTCACAGTTCCAAAGGATTGAAAATCCAACAATATTAAGATATAATATCAATGCTATGTCTTACGAAGGCGTCAGAATTTTCTCTCCACAATACCCTATACATGTGCAGAAATGGTTAATGGTTAAAGAGCATGGCAAGATGTAATAGCCCTATCCGCTACAAAATAACAAAACAAAATAACAAACCCGCCTCACGGCGGTGCTTTGCTCCCGAGGGAGCCCTGAATGACCCTGTATAATCAGAACAGTCTTACCATGCAGATGGAATCAGGTAATGGAGAGAGAATGGAGACGCCTGCGGTGAGAAGTCCTGCTCACTAGCCGGATCTGTATGCCGCCGACGCGCGTTTCGCGTATAGCTGTTTCAAGGCGAACAGAACAGCTGATCTCTACGTCCCTTTAAAGACATCTTGCCATGCTCCTTTACCGTTAACCATTTTTTGCATATGCATAGGGTGTTGTGGAAAGATAATTCTGACGCCTCTGTTAGGCACAGCAACCATATTATATTTTTGGATTTTTTATCCTTTTGAACAGAGCTGCCAATGTGATAACCTATCTTTTGCTGTGAGAGTCCTGCCTGCCAATTTCTGCCGTTGATCTGTTTTTTATTTGTGGGATTCACCACCACAATCAGTATTTAGCTGACCTACAATATTGTGAATATATGCTAATATTTCGCTAGCTACCCTATATATCTTCGGAATTATAATAACCATTTTAATATTATTAATTAAAAGTTAAATTTTAAGTTGCTAAGGTGTGCATTATAAATGCAGCCCTTTTTTCTTTTTCCCAGACTGCTCTCTCTCGAGAACAGTCTGTGATTGGTATTACTATAATCATTTTTGCCGCAAATTGCACCCTATTTCTCTTGGAGATATCTATTTGAGTTTATTTAAAGTAAGAGATAGCAACTACACCATTGTTGTGCGGTACACACCCCTCTTTTTGTCCTGCTCTATAATACTCACCTGTCAACATTTTGATTGTTGATGTAACAAGACTTTAATACACCCTAACTTCTTATATAGTAATATTGATATACTGCTCAATAGAAATCACATTATCACTGTTGTAATTTGTTTGTTCTTTGCAAATTCAGCACTCTCTGTACAACGAGTTGCTGCAGATCAGATGATGGCACAGAATAAGACATCAGATCTCCTTCAATCTACAACACTGATTACAGCTACAACTCGACCTATCAACACTTCTATCACACCGACAAATAATACCACTCAAAGTTCATCTGTGCCTATTTTCCAAAGTAGCCAAGGTATTGTTATATTTTAATAATGCATTTAAGGAAATGATTTGAGATCTTCAGTATATAAAATGATTATGCAATGTCTTATATACTTTATATACATTACAGTATTGACTAATAATTATTTTAAGGATTTATTTTTAGACAAAAAAATATTGATTAGAATAATACTTATGCTTGCACAGGGCCTTCAGTCCTGGGCAGTACTAAGGTACCAGTTGCTTGGACCAGTTCATCAGGAAACACCAGCAGCTCTTTCAATGTTACAAGTGGAGGATCAGGTAACACAGGAATGCTCCTCCAATGTGGAGGCATTTTTATCTTGTGTGTAATTTGTATTCCATTAGCAACTGAAAAAATTATAAACAAAAACTTCAAACATCAGTAGAATATTAATTAATAGTAGTCCTCATAATTGCAGACAAACTAACTGCATATATAGCACTTGCCCTTATGTATCAAACCCATTGTCCTATAGAGTGTAAACCTGTGAGCAGGGCCCTCTTACCCACCCAGTCTGTCTGTTATTCCCCAGTATTGTTATAAAGATTGTAACATTGTAAAGCGCTACGTAATCTGTGGGCGCTATATAAAAACCTGTTAATAAATAAATAATGGTATACAGGGATACAGAATAGAACTGGATGGTATACAGGGGTACAGCTAGATGGTATTAGAGC
>WWET01004216.1:97165-110258 GCA_011038615.1 Limnodynastes dumerilii
ATTTTTGCTAATTATTATTATTATTATTATTATTATTATTATTATTATTTACACATAGCTACATAAGCCATACACAGTTCTAGAAGTTGTCTTATTTATAACTCTATTTTTTTCATACTTTCCTTTAATAATAGGCCCACATGTTGCAGGTTAAGTATTATGTGCTTTAATATTGTTTTAATGTTGCAGTTATCTCTCTGAGCAGCTGACCAATACAGTAAAACACAATTTATGTCTATTGTGTGAATATATAATCAATTTCTATAGTATGAGCTCATCAGCACTCAAGAATGCAAATATAAGCTGAACCATATGTGTATTCCTCTCCCAGCAACAAAGAGAAAACATAGAATCATTCATTCTTATCTGCAGCACATTAGCCTAATGATTGTATCAGAAAAGGGTCAGCACTCTAAGAATTTATTTATGGCGTTTATCCTTTTGATCTTTGTTCCTAACTAAGCCTGATCTTTCAGCTAAGGACCAAAAGCCAGGACAATAGAGCTGTAGATCACTTCATGTGTGCTGTGGCACCTCTCTCCTTCTTTAAAGAGACTCCATTAGTAACGATCGATTGGCTCAGACGTTAGGAGCATCAGAGAATCAGTTTCACTTTCTAGACAGAGCTGCTAAATCTCCTAAGAAATAGCCATTAGCTGTAACTATCATCCCATAAGCACCCCACTAGCACATCAAAAGCACATAAGGCGAAGTTCAGCAGCTGTGATTCATTTTGAAAGCATTTTCACAATAGATCTCATTACATCCATCAATATCCAGTGCATGCAATGCATATTTTAATGAAAGCAAGTGATGTTTGTTACATATTTTGCCTCTCCTCTCTCTCTCTGTCTCCATCTATAATAAACAAATGTGATTCCTAAAACAAGTGATAAAAAGTGCAATATATAAAAACAAAATATTGACTGAATATTCAAGCAACACTTCAGGTATTTCAATAGTTGTGTAAAAATGGTAGGTGAACGCTAAAATTGAATAATAAAAAACATCTACAAGCAACCTCACTCAGATGTAAATAACGTTACATAGGTGAAATAACTCCACTAAATAAATGTGAAAAAAAACACTTAAATCCTAATACCACTAAACCTAAATCTAAAATATATAAACGTAGACAACAATAGACAAATTCAGATTACTATTAGAGAATAGTGATCTCTAAAAAAACAAAGTGACTGAGTGCTAATAATACTGATATATCACACTGAGGTATAATTATCTCATTAATGCAAAGAAAGGAAAAAATATATATAAATTGTGCGATATATATATATAAAATAAATGAGTAATAAAACATGATGGGTGTAATAAAATCCTTATAACAAGTTCATAGAAGACAGTAAAAAATAGTAAAAAAAAACAAAAACCAACGTTCTAAAGTGCTATAGTGATTATGGGAAAATTCAGAAGATAGGTCCTTATCTTGATATGATATCTTCTTAATAAATAAATCTAAATAAAGTTCTCTAATGAATTGGATAAAATAATGAATCCTTATATTAATGAAGGTGCAGTACGGTCCTTGGAGAGAGATTTATAGATAGACAGTTACGTTTCCTAAGAATAATAAGTAATCCAAGTTCTCCCAATTGTAGGCTCAATATAAAGTAGATAGATCAGTCACTCACAGTTAAATGTCCCAAAAATATAGAGAATACAATGCCTGTAGGATTAAAGAAAGGCAGGGAGACGCCAAGGTGCTGAGGGCTGCCACGTGTAGACTGTACGCGCTGGTCGCCACGGAAACCCTGTCTATATCTAGATCTATATCTAACCCGTCCTGCCCCTATCATGCCTCCCCCGTTTTTAGGTACCTTATGGCACTTACGAGTGCCATAGAGCTACCATATCTAACCGTGCAGAGTTTCCTTCTTAGAAAGGATACTCCATACGGACATTGCCTTTTGCCTGCCCTCCCCGGCTAATCTACATCCTTCTCCCCAAGCACACCCCGAGGCAGCATCATGCCACCTCTTCCTACTTAAACCACTACTTTTTAAAGGCCGCACAGAGGCAATCTACGTACCTAACTGGTACGTAGACTGCGTAAATGACCTACTACACATGCATAGTAGGTCATTTACTAAATATCTGCTTTAGAGGACATGCAAAATGGAAGTCGCTCAAATCAATTTATAGATTAATGCAAACAGCAGTGGCAAACGCAGGATTTTGAAAGGGGGTTTCCTATATGTGTAATATATGTGGAGTATATTAGCAACACTTTGGAGCCAGAATTGGGACAAATAAGCTCCGCCCCATTCAAGCTATGCTCCTGCGCCCACTGTCATACCGCACGGCGCAAAAATAACCCCTAGCCTGTGAGCGTGTGTGTTAGGGAATTTTTTTGAGGTTTTCTTTGTCTTTCATTCTCATTACCAGTTAAGCACCCAAAGTTGTGGACATAGGTGTAGATCCAGAACTACGAACTAGCGCCAATCGTATGTATGCTTAGCACAATGCACGCCCCCCGGACACTCCCGACCATAATTTCACCTCCTTACGCTTGCAGAACCCAACCTTAACTTTTCCCATCGTAAGTACATCCGGGCGTAATTACGCGATGATCATAACAGCCTCATATCGTTACTGCATCATACTTACGGCTATCGTTATATAGGAATGTCCTTTCATTCATACTTACGCCAGTATTACGGACGACCGATTTACAACTACGCACAACAGCAAATTACGACAGGAAGTAGTCACTGTGCGCATGCGCAGTGCCTATGTTTTGACGAGGTTACACTTAAGACAGGCGTATTTACGCCCGTGGGCGTTGTTCTGGATCTGGCACATAATGGGTAAAACATGTTTTCAGCATGTGCATTCCTCTGGCCTCCTTGTCTCTCAACCGAGCTTGAGAGACAAGGCCATGACCTGCTACTGGGACACAGCCAGGTCCATCCTCACCATCAGGGGCTCTGGTAAACACCACCCGATAATTAGACTCTACGATTTGGTGTGTCAGTCTCATAACACACAGACATCAGGCAAATCTCCTGTAATTGAGCTTGATGACATGACTTATCGTATTTTTCGCTTCATAAGACGCACCTAGTTTTTAGAGGAGGAAAACAGGAAAAAAAATATATTTTTTAATAAATTGTGCCCCTGCAGCCAGAATTCATAATACCTCAGACAAGCCAAGCCATTGAATGTATTCCCATCATGTGTCCAGCTCCCCCCCTAGTAGTCCCATCATGTGTCCAGCTCCCCCCTAGTAGTTCCATCATCTGTCCAGCTCCCCCCCTAGTAGTCCCTACATTTGTCCAGCTCCTCCCCAGTAGTCCCATCATCTGTCCAGCTCCCCCTTAGTAGTCCCATCATCTGTCCAGCTCCCCCCATAGTAGTCCCATCATCAGCCCAGCTCCTCCCCTAGTAGTCCCATCATCTGTTCAGCTCCTCCCAGTATTTAATTCAAGTGCCCAGCTCCCCCAACTCTTACATTCTTACTTTTGCGGCGTTCTTGCTCCTTCCTCAGCGCTGCGTCCGGCGCCGAATGCAAAATCCCGCGACATCCGACGCAGGATTTTGCAGTTCGGCCTTGTGACGTCTTCCAAGGCGGCCGCGGAGATCCGAGCTGTGCTTGGATGCCACCTCAGATCCCCAATGCGCACTCTTTTTTGCAGTATTCGCTCCATAAGACGCACACACTTTTCCCCCCACTTTTTTGGGGGGGGGAAAAGTGCATCTTATGGAGCGAAAAATACGGTAATGTAAATAACTGCCTTAAGTTCTACCCCTTGCCAATACAATCTGTGATCCATAGCTTTACTAAGGATGTGCAAGGCTTGATGACTTTAATTTGTCATCCAGCTCCACCTGTCTGCATTGATAGTCATGGGGGAGGGCTACAGGCAGTGATTAGCAGAAAATCACATCATCAAGTCCTGTCCCCGTGCAGCAACTATGGAACTACACTGGCACAGCTCACCAAGATGTGCACGGTGTCAGAGTGAGAACTGTATTCAGAGATCTGTTTTTATTATGTACGCAATTATACGCATGGCAAGGAAACACCCTCCAACATCACCGACACTCCATTTTCTCGGACGTACGAACGTGGACTTTCGAGTCCCTAGACCACTCTGTTCTTTACGTGTGTACTTACATGCGTATATGTGCTCCCTCCGTGCGATTCTTTTTAACCGCGCCTCCATGCGTTAATTTAAATGCCTCCCCCACCCACTTTTATGTAAATTTTCCCACGCATCGGATTTTCGTGCGTATGTCCCCAAGTGCGATTCACATGTTAGGCACTTCCGTGCGTGTAGTCAACGTAAATAGCATAACTAAAGTTACTGCGCATGCACAGTTGATCCAATCCTAAGAATATGCACATCCAAAACGGATCTCTGAATACGGCCCTGCATCTACAGCAGAAACCCAAAATATCCAAACACATTTTGGATAGTTGGGTTAGGATGCACTGTTTATTTCATACAATTTTGATTCACTTTTAATACCTAAATCATTTAACCAGGACTGAAAGGCATTTGCATATAGGCCTAGTTAATTTGAGTATAACAGACAATAACTCTTGTGCCTACAAGTACAGTCCTTTTTCTATATGAGAAAATACATCAAGACAATACTTATGTAAATAATCTAGATAATCTGTCTGGCGTGTGTGATCCGCTGTGCGACTGGGTGACAGCTGTCATACTTGCTTCCTCTTGCAAAGGATTGTTTAACAGTCAAATGTTTGAAGCTACTAGTAGACTTCTTCTTAGTCTGCTTCTGAGATGAAGATCTACCCCAGCAGCAGCAGCAGCAGCAGCAGTGGGCCTAATGCTCAAGGATTCTTCTGAGGAATCCTGGATAGGGGAGTAGTCATCATCCAGCCTTAGCAACTTGGATGCAGGGCTACCTTTGATCCCTAATGAGGATATTGATGATGAAGGTGTTGGTGGTGCTGGGATCTAGCTGAGAGAAGCGAGCTAGCTGATGCTGTACTGCTTGTTGTTATGTTTTTTGCATAAGTTTCTGGTTTTTCCAAAAGCTTGCCATGAATTTGCTTCAAATGGCATAACATAAATGAGGTTCCTAGATAGATTAAGATCCCTACCTCTACTGAGTGTGGCTTTGCAAATGCTACAAATGGCTAGACAACTGTTTTCAAAATTTTAAAGTAAAAAGGAGGCGTTCCAGAACCGCCTCTTGGAAAAATGGGTGGGGGGCGGTATTCAGATCAGGCTGCCGGGGCGCGGCAACGGAACATCCATTTTCTTAAGAAGGAGAATACGCACGTATAAGTCATAGTTCCAGTCGCTAACTTAAAACCAAACACATTGGACCAATATACAGCTAGTGTTTAAAAGTAATTAAACTGACTGAGTAAAATGAAAAATAATGAAACGAAAACCTTCTTTAATGAAAAATACTAATAGATTATCATAAGGTGTATGTTCCAAATATGGGCAGTATTCACAGATACGTTTTTGCGTATTTTTAGGTTTGGAGTAACTGCGCATGCATAGTAACTTTATGTACGCTATTTACGTTGAATTTACGCACGGAAGCCCATTAGACACGTACTTGTGAATCACACTTAGGGACATACGTGTGGAGGGGCGTGGTTAAAATCCGTATGGACAAAGTTATGTGAAAGTGGGTGGGGAGGCATTTAAATGACCATTTGAGGGCGCGGTTAGTTACATACGCACGTACATAAGTATTATATGTACGTAAATGCACACGTAGAGATAAGGATGATGTATGGAGGCAGAAGTCACTGATAACCCGTCCGTGTGAGGGGAGTGTCATGGGTGTTGGCTTGCAATGTACGTGCGTATAATTACGTACCTTTAACTAACGGATCTGTGAATACGCTCTACGATGCAGATGATTAAAAAATATATTCTGACTAACCCTCAGAACACTCATTGTGGGTTTTCTGTTTTATCAAGATATTACACATTCTATATAGAAATGAAGTCACAAGAATGCAGAAACATAACGTTTAGTTGAGTTTATTAGGATAATATATGCATCACAAATAGTTCTAAGCAAATCACAGATTGATTTAATAAAAAAAAATAGAAAATAGCAATTATGCAATAATTAAGCAATATACACTACACAGAAATATTGTGGACCAGATTCACAAATCTGTATTTACTACGTGCGCGTTTCCACACATGTATATAGCAGGCAACACCCATGACACTCCCCTTGGCCGGACGGGTTTTCGGTGACTTCTGCCTCCATAGGGCACCCAAGCCTACATGTGTACTTACGCGCATATGTTACTTACATACATGCATATTTATTATCCGGGGCCTCAGATGCCCATTTAAATGCTCCCCCTGCCCACTTTCACGTAACTTCTTCCATACGGATATAACCCACGCCCCTCCGCACATATGTGCGATTCACAAGTCAGTGCCAAAAGTACTTATGTGCGTAAATACTCCATAATATTTATGTACTATGCATGCATGCAGTTAATCCGCTACTAAAAATACGCACGCAACCCCACGCAAAAACGGATCTGTACATACGGTCCTGAGTTATTATACTGTAAATATATATCAGCATATTGAGAAAGGATGGGTATGATGGAATGTAAAGGGAACACACAGAGGCATATCTACCCTTTGGCCAGGATGGCACCTGCCAGGGGCACCAGCCAAAGAGGGGCGCTGCCCAACGATGCCACCCTTGGCTAAGAGATAGTGTCGCCTAGTGCAGCGCTGTTCTAGAGTTAGGCAGCGGCTTAAAATGAGAGCTGGCTGGTTGCTAGGATACCCACGGTCACAGGCTTCTCTGTGACCGCGGAACTTCATTTCCTTGCAAGTCTTAGCCACTGTGGGACTTCATGTCCATCGCAAGACTCGTCAACCACAGGACTTCAATTCTAGCCGCAGTCCCGCTCGGAGGAGACAGGTAAGGTAAGAAAACCTGGGGGGGGGGGCTGGAGCCTGGAGGCACATGATGGGAGCACTGGAGGAGGCTGATGATGGTAGTACTGGGGGGATGGCTCGAAGAACATAGTGGAAGTACTGGGGGAGGTTGGAGGCACATGATGGAAGTCTGGGGGAGCCTGGAGGCACATGTTGGGAGTACTGGGGGAAGGTGCTGGAGGCACATGTTGAGAGTATTAGGGAGGAGGTTCTGGAGGCACATGATGGGAGTACTTCAGGGGGGGTGCCAATCCCTTACTTTGCCAGGGGCGCTGGACCCATAGATACAGCCCTGGGAACACATATATGTAGAAATATATAGACAGAATTCATAGCTCATTCTTTGGAGTTTTCTCTTCAAATGACTCAATGTAAGATGAAAACTTTCAACAGGAATGGAACTGTATAACCTCCTATTTGTTTTTAACACCCTTCATACCCATAAATGGGTACATAAGCAAAGGTTTTTAAGAGACACGGTTATGCCACCATTTAATTATAAAAAAAAAAGTATTTAAGTCTAAGCCACAACAAAGAATGATTCAATATTTTTGTGTAATAATATCAAAATCTGGTCCATTTGTGGACAGTATCCTAACTGCTGCCTGATTGCTATTGTCATGTGATCCATTGTGATGCATCTCTACAAGAGAACACTGTTCAGGTGAAATAGTTGTATTCCTGTCTTTGACTCCAGATACTCCACACATATTTGCGGGTTTTCCTGAAAATTTGTGTCTCCTGAAAAATGTCTTCTCCAAAGCCTAGAACATCATTTCGCCTCAACAAAGGGGCCAGATACAAGGCCTTAGTGGCAGAGGGCATGATTGATTGCCTTTTGTCTAAGGGCCAGAAATGTAAATATAAGTCTTTTTACTTGTCTTTTGTTTTCAATATATTATGCATAGTTGTTAACTTTTTTCCTATTTGTAAGTATAATTAATCTTTAAAATATAAGTTTTATTGTTTACAGGAAGTAATGTGTGACACATGGTAAATTAGCAAATATGTTCTTATTTTGCTTATAGCTGAGAATAAAACCGAAGCGCTCAGGGCGAAAAAAAGACCTTTCCCTGAACCAAGCGACACTGATAGTGGTTATCAAGTGGTCACCAAGTGAGTGATTCTTCTAAGGGGAAATATACTTTATACTAATGTAGATTTTCTTTTCCGGGTTGTGTGATTTACTCATAAAATGTAAACCAAAATTTATAAGACAGAACACAGGCCCTACTGATCTGCTTCTGCTTTATCATAACAGGCTGGGATTTCTTGGATATTTGGGGCTTATCACAAACAACAAGGCAAAGGCTCAGTAATGTGACATACAGCTGAAATTTCATGTCCCTATGTCCCAGTCTCTATTTTTAAACAACACTGAAAGTTATTATCAATAAACTATTATTATCTGTGCTCTAATTGTATGAAAGGGTACTGGTACTCACCTAATGTTATTGATGGGAGAGAGGAGGTTGAAGTGACAGTTGGAGCGGGCATGATGACAGTTGAGGAGCGGGTGTAATGATAGGTTCGATATCTGTCAGTGGAAGAAAAATTGTAGATTTAGGCAATATAAGAGAGGGGTCAGCAGGGCCGGCCCTAGCCAATCTGGTGCCCTAGGCAAGATTTTGGCTGGTGCCCCCTAGCTGAAAATCCTTAACTTCACAACTTTTCCACAAAAATGTAAATGAGGTATTATTATTATTATTATTATTATTATTATTATTATTATTAATGCTTAGTTATATAGCACCACAAATTGTCACCAGCACTTTCACATTCACATCAGTCCCTGCCCCTATAGGAGCTACATACTAAGGTCCCTAACACATATATACATTAGGGTTAAATTAGTTATCAGCCAATTAACCTACCGGTATGTTTTTACCCCATCTAATACTATATCTACTGACTTCTCAATACAATAAAAAGAGATTTATAGTGACCACAATCCAATACAGAGAACATCCTAGTGCCCAAAACCCAACAGAGACACTTTATGTTTTATTTTTTATAGGTTTTTCCATCTTAATTAAAGGTTTCTTTTGCTCTTCGTGTGTCCATATTGTTTTTCTGCCCCCTGTTTGTTTCCATCCATTAATTTTGTCCCTTTCTTGTGTGCCCAACCAGTCTTTGTGCCCCCTCCATGTCCATCCATTGTTTCTGCCCCCTCCTTGTTTGCCTATGTAGCCTTTCTGTCCCCTCCTTATGTCCATCCACTGTTTCTGCCCCCTTTATGTGTCCATCCATTGTTTCTTCCCCTCTCCTGATCCATCCATTGTTTCTTCCCCCTCTTTATGTGCCCATGTAGCCTTTCTGCCCCCTGCTTAGGTCCACACATTGTTTCTGCCCCTTCATTGTGTGCCTATGTAGCATTTCTGCCATCTCCTTATGTCCATCCATTGTTTATGCCCCCTCTTATATCCATCCATTGTTTTTGCCTCCTCTTTGTGTGCCCATGTAGCCTATCTGCCCCCTCCTTATGTCCATACATTGTTTCTGCCCCCTCATTGTGTGCCCATGTATCATTTCTGCCACCTCCTTATGTCCATCAATTGTTTCTGCCCCTCTGTTTATCCATCCATTGTTTCTGCCCCTCTGTTTATCCATCCATTGTTTCTGCCCCCCTCTTGTATACATCCATTGTTTCTGCCTCCTCTTTGTGTGCGTATCTGGTGTTTCTGTCCCCTCCTTGTAACTGTCCTTTGATTCTTTCCCCTATTTCTGTGCCGCTATCCATTCTTCTTAAATATTTTTTTTTATTATTGGAGCAGTGTTGAATAGAATACAACAAGTACATATATTTACATGTTGACAGGAATACACAGTTGTTATTTGATCATTATTAATCAGCTTATGACATTGTTAGCAAAATAGTCAAATACGAGAAACATATTAAAGAAAATAAAAAATAAAAAATTGTAACAATAGAATTAAGAATAAACAGTATCCCAGAATCCTTGCATGTCAATCAAGGTAAAAGGTATCTTAACAATCCCTACGTGATTTAGATCCTAAACATGACTCACATCACTCAGGAACTCCACCTCGCTCTAATCCCTAACATCCTGGAATTGGAGGATCAGCTAATACTGCCCTATTTGCATACCATTTGGTGGTATGAAAACAGGAATATATTTGAGATTGGGTCTGTCGAGGGAGTGATAGAATATATCTTTCCCACGTATGGAACAATCTCTTGACCGATTTTTCTTTAGTGAGTGTGGCCTCCAACCATTCCATTCGGAATAAATACAACAATTTGTCTTTAAAGAGTGCGACGTTCGGGGGTCTGTCCTGAATCCAATTTTGTAAGATACACTTCTGTGCCACAGCTGCTATGATGATGAGCATCTGTTTAGTAGATTTGGGAATTTTTACAGTGGGGTCTAAATATCCTAAAATGGCCCATTCCGGGGTAAGTTGTAGATCATCTACGAAATGAGATATGGAAAAAATGCGAACCTGTCTCCAGAATCTCCGGACATAGAAACAGTCCCAAAGACAGTGGAACAACGTAGCCCTTGGTACTCCGCATTTCGGGCACGAATGCGATTCGGAAAGACCCATCTCAAACCTCCTATCTGGGGAAATGTACCCCCTATGATATATATTTAGGATCATTTCCCGATATGTGTTTGCTTTTAAGACAGATTGAGAATATGAGAGTGTGCTCATGATGTGATCTATCTCCAAATGGGGGAAGATAGACAACCAATGTGACAGGCCGTTAGTGATTGTAGTGTGATCAAAAAGGTCACGTAAGATATGATATATTTAGTTTCCCGATATGTGTTTGCTTTTAAGACAGATTGAGAATATGAGAGTGTGCTCATGATGTGGTCTATCTCTAAATGGGGGGGGGGAGACAACCAATGTGACAGGCCGTTAGTGATTGTAGTGTGATCAAAAAGGTCACGTAAGATATGGTAATGGAGGGAGATCGTCCCCCTTTCGCATGGCGGGTTACTTAACAATCTATCCAGCTCGTTTTCCCAGTCTAAATCCCCCAGATGGCGAGTGACAGTTTGAGTATAGTGTAACGCCTGTTTGAGTGCAAATGCATGAGTAAGCGGTAAATTATGCGTGTCCCGTGCTTGTGAGATAGTTTGAAGTGAGCGCCTACGTGGCCATGTAAGATCTCTAATTGTATGTATGTTTTTGGCCTTCCATCTGTTAAACGGATATGCTGCTTGCCCATTTTGAAAATCTGGATTCCTCAAAAAAGGCAAGAAGAGGGAGTACCTATTGTTAAGACCCTTGAGTTTTCTAATACGCTTCCAGGTAGACCAGACTGACATTAATAAAGGGTTTTCTTGAATATCTTGTGATAGATCAGAGCGCGGGCTATGGAGGAAGGAAACAAGAGAAACGTCATTGAGAAAAGACTGTTCAAGCATGGAGTTGGCGTATCGTTCCCCGTCATGTATCCAATCCCTGATATACCGAACATTATTTGCAAAGCTGTAGAGTTTTAAATTAGGGAAATTGATTCCCCCATTCGTGGGGTGTTGTTGCAACTTGATAAGAGCAATCCTAGGCTGTTTGCCCTGCCAAATGAAATTCCTAAACATTTTATTAAGGAGTTTGTCATCTGCGGGCTTTAATAAAATAGGTAACATTTGTAGGGGATATAACAGCTTGGGAAATATGATCATTTTTATTAGATTGGACCGGCCTGAGTAGGAAAGTGGGAGGTTATGCCATTTGGACATGGCTGCGCTGGCCTCTACAATTAACTCTCGCATATTGTCCTCATATAGTGTATGATGGTTTTTGGGAAGGACCAGACCCAAATATTTTAGCGATTGCCTGGCCCAGCATATCTGGTACCGATCATGCCAAGGAGGGCGATTCCCGGACCCCAACCACAGGGCGGTAGATTTGGTTTGATTGATGGTAAAGCCAGAGACCTTCCCAAATTCCAGAATAATACGAAATATTTCCGATAGAGAACTCACCGGGTCAGAGACATACAGCAATAGGTCGTCTGCGAAAGCAGTTATTTTGACAGTTTTGCTTCCAATAGTGATGCCTTTAAATAATGGGGAGTCTTGTAACAGCCGCAAGAGTGGATCTAAAGCTAGGTTGAACAGCAAGGGAGAAAGAGGGCACCCCTGTCTGGTACCCCTTGTCATTACCATGGGTTCACCCTTGCATCCATTTATAATGAGGTTCGTAGAAGGGGAGGAATATATATAAGTTATAAAGTCCGCAAATTCACTACCAAAGTTTCTGTGAACAAAAATTGTCTGCATGTGGGGCCATGATACCTGGTCAAACGCTTTCTCAGCGTCTAAGCTGAGAAGCATTGCGGGAGAAGTAGGCATCTGTTTGGAGGTTGCAGCAACTATAGCCGCCATTGCGGCCCGCGTCGCTTTGACAGAGTGCCTGCCATGAACAAATCCCATCTGGTGCGGGGTCAGGAGGCTAGGGAGAATGGATTGCAGTCTATCCGCCATAATTTTGGCCAACAACTTGAAATCATGATTTAGGAGGGTAATGGGTCTATAGGAAGTGACTAAATCGGCCGGTTTGTTTGGTTTTAAAAGTAGTATAGTGTGTGCCTGATTGAATGACGGATATGGAGGGTGTTGGGTGTGCAATGTATTAAATAGATTAGTAAGTGTGGGGAGTAAAGCTGGTTTAAGAATTTTGAAGAATTCCGCAGTAAAGCCGTCAGGACCCGGGGATTTATTGTTGCGCAGTGCTGTTATGGTTTTGGATATTTCGGTTTCTGTAATTGGTGAATTTAGAAACTCTTTTTGAGCTTCAGTGAGTTTAGGCAAGTGAATACTATTCAATAGTGTATTGCGCAAGTCTGTTAGGTCTGGTGTGGCGGTGTAAAGTTTGGTATAATACTGATGAAATGCGCTCTGAATAGCTTTTAAAGAGGTGTGTGAGGATTTGGTGATGGGATCTGTAATATATAGGATATCCTGTTTCTTGCGGTGCAATTTAACTATGTTCGCAAGTAATTTGCCTGACTTGTTGCCCCACCGGAAAAACCTGCTCTTCGAGTATTCCTGGTGCATATGAGCTTGTGATAATAATAGGCTCTCTAGGATTTGCCTGGATGATTGATACAGCTGAAGGTTGGTGTCATTCGGATCTGCCGAGTAATTTGCGAAAGCTATGGAAATGTCCAAGTATAATTTATCATA
>WWET01004216.1:113070-133171 GCA_011038615.1 Limnodynastes dumerilii
GTGGTTATAGTGGATTGCAACGCCTCGAATCTAGTGTCTAGAGCTGGGAGCAGATTTTGCTCCATAAGGGGGAAGAGATGACTAGACAGTTCCTTTGCTGTCTCAGCTAGGGAGGGAGGGGGAGTAGCGGCTACTGGAGGACTTTGGGAGCCGGCGGAGTTATTTTGCGACTGTGGAGAAGGTGGATTTGTTTTGTTAGGGTTAGTAGCATTGTGAGTGTTACGCGTTTTACCCATTTTAGGTTCTTCTGTGGTTCCCAAATACCGTTTCATACCTTTTGAGTATATCGGAAATTGCCTAACAAGGTATCAGCCGTAAAGGTGTGTATAATCAGGATATAGTATATCAGAAATTTAAGGCAGATAACAGCATGTGACCCTTAAATGCAGACTTAGTAGGTCACCTAGTTTAAGAGCTAATTACCTACATATTTACTGTCAAGACTACAGCACCGAAATTACCTATAACAATATAAGCATATATCTTACTAGCAAGGTAAATACAAGAATCAGACTCTAATTCTGAAAATATTAGTTATCTGAGACCTATGCACTGTAAATCGGTACTAAAAGCAGGAAAAAAGAGTAAAGTCTCCTTAAAGTATCACCGCTCGACGGTCCTCGGTCACAGCACAATATGGATCCTTGGGAAGGCGGCAATCATCGGAATTTGTGCAGTCCTATACGCCAAAGGAAAGGGGGGTGATGATCTCTCCAGCCGAGCAACAGATGAGAGCGTTCAGATGTGGTCCTAAGATCTGTGCTGTGCAGGTAAAAAGAACCAGGGTGAGCGCTGACGCTTTGTGTCCTGCCTCCTCTAAGGCACTCAAAGGGAAAGATAAAGTCTTGTGAGCCAAATTAATAAGTGCAATACAGCCTGCTTTCACTCCTGATGTCTGAAGGTTGTGAGTTATTAATCCTTGCCACGAAGTTGCAGCCTAGGTGATTCTTGTATGAGATGGTCTCCCCTCTAGTTGTTGGTAGTCTCCTGGTATGCCGGGACAAGGCTGCCTGCATGTGGACCCAAGATGGCTGCCAGTCACGTCTTCCAGAGGTAGATGTTTGTCTCCACAAACCCAGACCTCCCAGATACACTGCTAGACAGGTTTGCAGTCCTTCACAGCAGCAAGTCCATGAAGTGTCAGGACTACGGGGCAATGAGATTGTCAGGAAAGCAGGCACATGGGTTATAGTGGGACGCAAGATGGCCACCTCTCACTCCTTTGTACACCACGTGGTCCTCAATGTCTCCCCCGTGTTATAACAGGGCTTGACACCCCCAGCAGAGCTCACCTCCTCAGGAGCGTCGGCGGGTGCCAATATTCAAACTGCAGGCCGACCCGCAAATAGAGATCCCTGCCGGCGCCAGCCGCTATCGTCAAAAGGCAGGCCAGGAATCTGCACGTGTGTCACTGCTCCGCTGTCGCTACCCCGTGGCCTGCGGGTACTGCCAAGCTCCGACTCCTCCAGCCAACCGAACTATGCGCTCTTCAAGAACGCCGCTGAGCCACGAGCCGCGTCTGCTCCAGAGCCCGGACACAGGAACCGGTATTGCGCCCTTATATGCGAGGGCCTGGACCTCCCGGTGGAAGGTAACGGGCAGGGAGCCGGATACGATGGACCTCTCTTGCCTGCCTTATCCCCAGGGTAAAAGCCACGCTCTAGGGTGCAGATAGTGGATTTTAAGGTGCGATAAAAGCACTTTTATGAGGTGACTTGGGGGAGCTCGCTAAAACGGCGTCCACCATGAGTGGCCCGCCCACCGGAAGTCCCCGCTATCCATTCTTTGTGACCCTTTGCCAATTAAAAATTTTCTTTATATAAAAGACTTACCTGTGCCATCCTTCTTTATCGTTTCCTCTCTTCCGCGGCACGCTCTCTCTGAAGTAACCATGCTGACATGACAGTCACGTCAATGTCATGATGCAATCAGCACAGAACTGTGGAGTCCCTGGGTAAGAAGGGGCAGGGCCAAGACTCTGACAGGCTGATCCTTAGCTCATCAGCCAGGACCATAACCGCTGCTTTCAACCCGCCCACTGCCCGTCACTTACTGCAGTTTTGGTCAGGGGGGGCGACACAAACTCTGGGCTGTCCATTTCTAAAACTGGACATCCCAGAGTTTGTGTTGCCCCTCTGACCAAATGCCGCCCTAAGTGACTCGCCTATGGGCCGGCTCTGGGGGTCAGAAGTGTTTTGAAGATGAAGGAGACAGTGACCATATAAAAAGGAGTGAATATTGATGCACTTGCTATAAAAATGCAGAAAGCAGCTGGAGACAAGAGGACTAGTGATAACTCAGAGGGAGAATAAACAATAAGGGACTTATCTTGTAGTAGACAGAGAACAGCAGGACATTCAGAAAATATTATAGGTAGGTATGCAGCTAAAGCCAAATTGAGTGGAAGATTCATTAGCTGTTAAATGTCTGGACAAATCAGTGTACACTATATTGCTCTGATACATTACAATATAACATCTCTACTAGTAATGGGAAACACATAGAAGGACAATTAAAACCACATTATTAAACTGAAAGGAAAAGCTTTAAACAAACCATCGCTGAGATTCACAAACTAATTATTAGTTATCAACATATCACTGAAGAAAGCCTTTACAGGAATAAAACTACCTTTCATAGACTTAACAAAAGTATGTTCCCCCGTAAAAGAATTGGCCAGAGAAAAACATTATATACATTACTTACAGACAATAATATATACATAAATATATATTTATATGTAGTAACTATATAAAATACAATGTATTCATATGGTGATGCACCAGGAGACTGAATTGCAGACAAGGGCCAAGAATTTCCTGTGACTAACCTTTGGTTCCAAATATATTAAAGATGCGTCAAATTAAATGACCACTGAAATGAAAAATTTATTGTAATATTGATACAACAGACCCTTATCTGATGAGTTATATACACATAAAGGGGGGTTACATTGCAAATTAAAATTACTATTAACGGACCTGATTTAGACTTAAGAAGGAGCTTGAAAATAAGAGAGGAAGGTTACACCTGGGCTAAACCATGTTGATTGCAGGGGAGTCATATTTCATCTGTTGCAAAAAGTATTAGAGTTGAGAGGTGATATTTCCCAGCCCAAGTCTAAATAACAGTGTGATAGTAAAGCTGGTCAGTATCTGTGTGCAGTAAGGAATTCAAAGATATATCCCTGCATGCAATGAATACAATTAACTTGACTACCCCTGAAATCAACATGGTTTTGCCCAGGTGTAACTTTCCTCTCTTAGAACTGTATTCAGACTTCCGTTTTCACGGCGACTACCGTGCATATTTTTAGATACGTCTCAACTGCGCATGCGTAATAACTTTTTGTACGTAGTTGACGTGGACTATTCGCACAGAAGTGCCTAACGGATGGATGTATTATAGGCATGTACATGTGTACATACGTCCGGATATGCAATGCAAATATACGCGCTGGAGATTTTAAGTGAAAATGGGCGGAGCGATGCATTTAAATGAAGGAAAGAGGGCGCGATTATCATGATACGCACGTACGGAGGACACAGACGCATGGAACGGCTCACAGAAAGATAGAGGTGGTCTATGGTGGTGTAAGTCTACGTGAGCACGGATTAGCAAGGAGAGTGACCGGGGTTTTGGTGGGTGTTCCTTGCTGCGTGCGTGCATATATTTGCGGTCGCGTTTGAAAACGGAAGTCTGAATATGGTCCTTAATTTCAAGCTCCTTAAGTCTAAATAAGGGCCAATATTATTACCACCAGGAATGAATGGAAATAATAAAAGTAATGGTCTCTTATCTGATAACTCTTATATATTATGCTTTGCAGGTCAGAATCCCCAGCTGCTCCTATCAGTAGCAGTCCAGAAGAGATCCCAAGCTTCAATGTGTATCATGAACATAACTACACACGTCGTTGCTAAGGTGATATAAATATAACTATATATCATAGTGTACAAATCATGAATTAATATTATTAGATTAATTAATTACTATGGAACAAAATTAATACATGACACAATAACACTCACCCCCAACTATCTAAACTCTGTCTACTTCTACTCAGAAACACACAAATTGAAGGGAAACCCCATCTACATTAGGATAAAGGTGCCCACACACTATGTGACAGTTGGGCCGATCCTCCAATTATTGAGCGATTGGATTGATAATGTAAACGTGTGTAAGGAATCATGGTCAATATATATCATTGTTATCATCCTAGATTGGAGTTCTAAGCATGTGCTCCAGTGCTATAATCAGTATTCCAATTTTTACCAGTGTGTGGGCACCTTCATGTTTATGAAGAGAAAATGATTGGAAAATTGTGGGTAAGGAGAGTATAAAATATAGAGACAGAATAAAGGTTTACATAAGGTTGGGTGCACACTGGTAAGATGACAGGACTATTAAATGATTATTGATCTGAACGATTATCATCAGAGAAGCTTCCAGTGTGTACCCAGCATTAGAGCAGATGCTTCTAAGATGAACTTACGCTATAATACATTTTAGTTTCTCTATTTTTAAGCAAGATAGTGCCAANTTCCATCTTTTGGCACCATTATAACATCTGTCTTCTTGCCAACACTCCAGTTTGCATCTCCTTCCTTACCCCCTGAAGGAGTATTCCATCATCTCCACTACTGGAGGAGCATTCCATCAGCTCCACCTCTGGAGGAGCATTTCATCAGCTCCACCTCTGGAGGAGTATTCCATCAGTACCATCTTTGGAGGAGTATTGTATCAGTTTCACCTCTGGAGGAGTATTTCATCAGCTAGAGGTGGTAAAGAACATTCTGGATATTTCTGAACATCCTGGACTGACAGAAGTGGCAGCATCACTCTAATACTTTGATGATGTAAAGTCACAAGTTTCCAGCTGTGGACTTTACAATATACTTCAGTACACGGGTGAGTATGTCTCTGTTTGTGGTGAATCATATGCTTGCTTTATTATTATTATTCCAGGGTTGCCGACTCTCCCAGATTATCCAGGACACTCCTGAAATTTGGGCAGTTCTCCCAGTATCCAGGGAGAGCCGGCAAAATTCCCGCAAGCCCCGACCACCTATTAATCTATATTGTAATTCCTAGAGTTACTAAGTATGGGCTGGACTTGAGGATGTCATCAAGCCCTGCCCATCCCCTGAAACACTTGAGATTACATGTGTGATTGGTAGGGGCAGGGCTTAATGACATGATTGATATAAATTGCATCATTAAACCCCGTCCCTTGCAGTACTCTATGGCAAGTTTTAAAAAGCTTTAAAAATTCGACAACCCTGCATTATTCTCTTATTATCCTGAAAGGAGTTATATTATGGTGTAAATAGTTTCAATAACATTTGGTTATTACTAAAGCTAATATTTGGCAGTTTTATAGGTTACTAAACATGAATTGTATTACCAATTATATGTGGACCTTTTACAGAGATAATATGAAAGTTTCATTTTAATCACTATATAGCACTAGGCTGATAAGGTATAAGTATAACCTCTTCTTAAATAAATTTTACAGGATGGAACCTATTGAAGAAATGGTTACAGAGAAGCTGCCTGTCACACAGTAACAATCTTATTGGAATCACCTTAAGAAAGCTGAAATCATCTGTTTCTTTGCTTTTTTTATATGTATTAATGATTGTGATCAATAAAATTATAGATTTATTTAATTGTTAATAAAATCTGAATTACTCCTGTTCTATTATAACTTTCATTAATGTATATAAAGTAACTATATTTTAAATGTTTCTTTTTTAGGCATTGCAAGGATGATAACTTTTAAAAATCCTCCCATAGGGCCGGATTCAGACCCCCGCACTGTACATTTTGCATGCTTCCCCCCACCCACTTTAGCGGGCAGAGGGGAAGCACAGCCCATTTTTACGCAAATGGGGCGTACGGCCAGTCAAAACAGGCCACTTACGCACCACAGACGCAGGTCTGGATCCAGCCCATAGAACTCTACAAGTGGGAGCAGGTACCTATTTCGATGCATTCTCAATAACTAAACTGTGGTGGCCTAAAGTTAGGGCTCAGGCCTACGACGGGGCTGAGGATAGGGCTTAAGAAGGGTGGGTTAGGACTGAATATGAAGGTTAGCGTTGGGTTGAGAGACATGAAGGGTAAAGGCTAAAAAAATGAAAGGTTAAGGTTAGGCTGCGGAAAACAGAAAGTAAGGGGTAGTAACAAAGGCTTACCTTTCTAAATAGAAATCTTCACGGCTCCAGGAGATGCAACACTGTTGTCATCATGAATGCAGACTGCCGGCAATTGCAATTGTCATAAGTATCAGATTTTAAATAAATGCTCATTTGATTTGATGATTTTGGTTATTGATAACATTCTTTTGGATATCTGAGGCATTGCTATAGAAATAAGTGATGTGGAGAAAGCAGGTACACCTCTCTTGTGTTCATATAAAACAGTACATTAAGAGACTACAGTAAGAACTGTCTGTTATGATTAAGAAGGTAGGGTATATCCCTGGATCAGTAACAACTCAGGCCCTTAGCTAGATTTCCTCCACAACGGTTTAGGCGACAGATTAGAGAAAGGTCATTGACTGATTTGGACTTAGACTACACAGTTATTCTTATGCCCCAAGTAAACCATCTTAACAAGGTGGTCATTTTTTAGGAGAAAGTATAGCCACTAGCAGCAATATATGTTTAAATCGGAGAAGGAAGCAGCGCAGACATGCCCAACGGGTATATGAGATAGTGGTCTACAGCATTTTTGATTATACAGCCACTACGGTTGAAATGGAAGTATTAAGTATAGGTCTATCATTCATTCAAACTTATAAACCCAGGAAGTTTGTTATTGAGTTGAAATTATTTAAGTTTCCGCAAATTAAAATGTAATTGATTTTTTAGGATCAATAAACAACTGGAGAATACTTCATAGCGTTCCTTCAAATCCAAGTCGATCCACCATTGACGAATGTCTCTTTTGAAACTTTTGCACATTTGGTGAGACGTTATGTGTTGTCTCATTGACATGAGGGGAAGATACCTCCATCTAATCTGTCGGCTGCATACAAATCCTTCCATAGTGATTCGTATCATGGATAAGAGAGGGGCTATTGTGCTGCTTAGTAAATCAACGTACATAGAAAAAATCATAAGACCATTATCTGATGTGACTTGTTACAAAGCTTTGACTTTTGATCCTGCATCTGTATATAAGGGGGATTTGGATACAATATTTGATAATGCTCTGACACACAGTTGGCTGCTTGAGGTGACAGTGACATTTTTAAAACAAAATAAACCTAAATTTCCAGTTATTTACATCTTACCAAAGCTGCACAAGACTCTTGAGAATCCCCCTGGTGTGCCCATCATCTCCAGGTGGTCTCTATGTCAACGCATATCACAGTGTGTTGCTTTTCTGTTACAAATTACATAGGGCCAGATAACTAAGCTACGGGTTTGGATAAGTGATGTTGCATACTAGAGAATGTTAGCTAGAATCTGATGGGTTACTATGGGCAACATCTCCACTTTTCCAAACACACAGCTTAGTAGATTCATCTAGTCACATACAAAACGTGGAGGGTACAACAGCTTTATTGGCACTGTGTATCTCCATATAAAACTCTGGAGAATCACAGCATGGCACAGTTTTTAAAACTCTAGCATGGCTGTTCTGGGGAGAAAATGCAGTGGAAGAAGCGGAGCCACTGACTTATACAGCCTCATACATACACTATACGGAGAAAAGTTGGACGCCATTATATTCAAATACATATAGTTTAATATGGAGTTGGTCCCACTTTTGCAGCTATAACAGCTTCCATTCTTCTTGGAATGCTTTCCACAAGACTTTGGAGTGTTTCTGTGAGAATTTGTGCCCATTCATTCTGTAGAGCATTTATGAGTTATTACAACAATCATGTATTTGTACCTCACTCCAGTCATGCCTCCTAGTGTATATTAAGATGTCAGCAACTGTCCAGAGTGTGGTTCGATGGTCTTAATTTTGAAAGCCCATCATATGAAAATCCTAATTTTGAAGCGATAGTGGCAGTTTTCTGTAAAAAAAAAATGCCACTATTACTTGAAAATGAAGTGTTTAAATAGAGCCCAATGTGATCTGATGTCACCATTCTGGAGTGTAACCAGAGTCCTGAAGAAACAGGAGACATGATGCTATCTCCTATCATCTCTATCTGCTGTATGCACTAATATAATGAGAAGTGCAATAGTTTTTGAAGGACCCTGGTTATACTCCAGAATGGTGATGTGTGTGATCACATTTTTACTTGTCTCTTAGTTCTTCTGTTACTTTTCTTCTGCTCTGTTTGCATAATAGGGAAAAGTGGATGCAGTGTAACTGAACATCACATAAGGCAGTCCCCTCTCAAGACCCTTTGATCCTTTTGAGTGATGTTACCAAGCCAGACACTGGGATTTAGGAAAGAAGGTAGGGGGACACTAACATAAGCTGGCTCACTGTCACTAATAATCATCTGCCACCAGGGGCATTTTATGATATCAATGGGCCCATGTGCAGGATTTGTACTTGGGCTTCCCCACATCCCTCCTGCATTCTCTCCTTTCTTTCCAGTCAGGCTAAGTCCGTCTCTCCCAACTTTTCCTCTTTAAGTGGGACCTGATTCATGGCCTGCAACACAGTTAGCGTTTTTATAAAACTCGGTGGTATTTTGACCAATATGAGTAGAGTTTGAGACAAATTGGGGTAGGGCTTATTTTGTCCCAATTTCAGGATTCTCAATGTTGGGAGCAAGCAACTCTGAGTATAGAAAGTTACACAAATGCCACATAATATTTATTCTAAAAGGATTTGCTGTAAGACACTTTAAGTCAATTGCAGATTGTGGACAGTGCACACCGTGTGGAGAGGGCTATGTAAGTTACACAGATTCCACATCACATTTGTTCTATGGGGACAATTCAAACGGAATGCACAATTATTAAATCACTGCTGGAGCATTGTGCAGGTGTAAAATGTTGATACTGTATAAAAAAAAAATTAAAACTAAATTTATTATTTTATAAGTTATTTTTATAAGTTTTCAGTTCCTTCACATTGTGATCGGGCGTCCATAGCAGCGCCGTAGGGACGCTGGAGGGGACGTCCCCCAGCGTCCCTACGTTCAGGTTAGTGCAGGTGGGCGGGGGGAGGTAGTGTGTGTATGCATCGCCATGGAAACAGCAGATTTCCATGGCGAATGCAGCTTTGTAAATTGTAAAAAGTTCATTTTCAGGTGATAATGAGCGTTTTAGTGTTAAAACAGGCATTATCACCCAAAAATTTAGATAGTAAATATAGCCCTTAATTTGAAAGGTTCTCATTATTTACATTTATTTACATTTATTTGCAATTTGTGCATGATTTCATTGTTTGTTGTAGACATTTTTTTAAACGTAAATTTTATTTTATTTAACTTGTAGAATTATTGCATTGTTTTGTTTAAGTCTAATTTATGTAGATATTTATTATTTATTATTTTAATATTTAGGTTATAACAGCTTGGAAATCTGAATGGTTCTTTCTTTATCCTTCAATAAGTATTTATGATTTTAATAATTTTCTACATTTTCTCATATTGCAATTTTTAATACATGTTTTGGTTACTTTTGTTAATTATGAAAGTAAGAAAGCCAAAGAAAATCAATCTGCTTCTTAGTTGAATGTTCTTAACTCCTAGTGGTGTGGGACCTGATTCGCACATAAGAGTGAGTGAGGTGCGGGCAGATCTGCACCTAACTCACTCTTCCAGCCCCCGACCCGCCCCCTGTTTTTAGGTACCTTATAGCACTTACGAGTGCCATAGGGCTACCTTATGTCTCCGTTCCATAGGACTACCTTATGTCTCCGTGCAATGTCCGCACGGAATAGCACCTCCTCCCTCCCTCCCCAGCTAATCTAAATACCTCCCCTCCCACTTCCCCCTCCCTCGCATAAATTTAGGAACGTTCCAAATTCTTTCTTAAGTGTGAATCAGGTCCCTAGTGACCATAACAAAGGGAAATCATCCACAGCAGGTATGGGAAATGTGTGGAACCACAGATGTTTTAAAACTACAAGTACCATCATGCTTTGCCAGGTATTTATTTATGTCTATGCTATGTCAAGTCCCATTATGCTGAGACTTGCAGGCATCACTGATTGCATTTCCATGACAGCTGGGTCATAATGACATTGGTCAGAATTTGGCTCTTAAAGATATTGGGGTAGATCCAGAGCTCCACTTGCAATCTGTTTACTAGCGTAGCATATTACACGAGCGTACCTTCTATGCACTCCCCTAGGCATTCCCCCTGCATGTACGTACTTTGGTCACTTTACGTTTTCTAAACCCTACCTTAACTTTTGGCAGCGTAACCACTCATGTCCGCACACATACGTATAAGCAGCGCGTAGTTACGCCGCTAAGCACGCCCATACTGTACGATTTAAATTCAACCCCCACCTACATTGCGTAATTTAAGCATACTTTCGGCTAACGTAAAATTGGCACGCCCCCTCGAACGAATTTACACTACTGCTACGTGAAAGGCCCTTACGCTCAGAGTTACGTTACGCTACGTAGCGTATCATCTGTCGTGCGCATGCTCAGTACATACCAAATCGCCTTTTTACGTCTCCGCCAGGCGTAAATATGCACAGAAACGTTGTTCTGGATCTGCCCCAATTTTTGTAATATTTAATATTTTTAATGTTCAGCTTAGAAAGTGGTTCAATTACCATCCTAGTCTGTGCATAGTGGTTACTAAAAACGTTATTAATGACAGGGTTGCCGACTCTCCCTGAATACCAGTGAGACTCACGAAATTTAAACAGTTCTCCATTTATCCTGGGAGAGCCAGGTAATCTCCTGCAAGCCCCGAGCCCCGACCCCCCTGGCTCTCCTTATAGTAATCCCTAGTCCAGTCCACCCCCTGGAACACAGTGAATTACAGAAGTGATTCACAGGGGGTGGTGCTTAATTAACTATAAACCACATCATTAAACCCCGCCCCCATGCTGGCTTTTATTTTTTTCTATCTGAGATTTCCCGGAGGGAAGACATAAAAAGTAGGCAGCCCTAACTATTGGTGAGAGTATATTAGAGGAGACGTGGGGCCAGATTTACAACCCCATTACATATGTCCCTACTTTTCCGAATCTAGCTACTACGCATGCGTAGTAACAATTTTACGCAATCTACATAGCATTTCGTTACGTAGATTGCGTACATACGTTCTTTAAAAACTGCAATCTACATAATGAAACGCTACGTAGATAGCGTAAAATAGTTACTACGCATGCATGGTAGCTAAATTCGGAAAATTAGGGATGTATGTAAAATAAACAAAAAACAGGGTTGTGAATCCGGCTCGTGGTATCTAGGATTAAGTGCGGTTGTTTTGACAGTGTTTTAGGTACAAGCAGGGCATAAGATATTGTGGGGCTCAATACTAACATTACTAACATTGGGCCAGATCCAGAACAACGCTTGTGAGCGAATTTACAAATGGCGGAGACGTAAAATCGCGTTTTGGTAAGTATTGCGCATGTGCACCATAGAAAATACGCTCTGTAACGTAGCGTAAATGTGAACGTATGGGCCATTCACGTATGTTTCACGTAAATCCTTACGTGTGGGCGTGTCAATTTTAAATGAGTCAAAAATACGTCTGAAATACGCTATGTAGGCGGGGGTTTGTATTTAAAGTGTACAGTATGGGCGTGCTTAGCTGCGTAAATACGTGTTGCACATACGTACGTGCGGATGACATATGTGGGCAAAAGTTAAGGTAGGGTTTGGAAAGCGGATCTCGGACAAAATGCGTACATTCAAGGGGTGTGCCAAGGGGAGTGTATAGAAGGCAAGCACACGTAAATACGCTACGTGAGTAAATGTAAGCGGAGTTCTGAATCTACTGGATAAAACTACTTTGGGTCATATTTGCTCATATTTGTATCCAATATATTAAATAAGGTTTATCTGTATATCCATTGTTTCCAGGTCCTCATTGTCTTTTTTTATAGTTTCCATGTACTCCTCACATATGAGTCACACAGGCAGAGAAGTCAACACATAGTGTATGATATCTAAAAGGAGAATGCACTGGTATATAATCATGATTATCATTAGGCCAAGTACATAGTGTAGTATTCTCTTAAAAAATGAATATTTATTATAAATTATTGTAAGTTACATATGTAAATTATTGTTTTATGCACATTTTATCTGTTTTGACATTATGAGCCTGATCCAGAGCTACGATGTTACACTGAGCGCTGTAGCGCTCAGCGTAACTAATTGTCAACCTCCACAACACTGGTCTTACCCACCTTAATAGGCCCTTGACAATTTTCAGCCCCAGGCCCACGTGGGCCTTTATCTGTCCCTGCTTCTTTATATCAGTGTCAGTAACTACTGGTCTTGTACATATGTCACAGAAATCAGGAGTAATTTACTCACTGTCATTTGTATTACTAACTTAGGAAAGTGATCTGTGATCAGATCCCCAAGCAATTGATAATTGATATTCGCAGTGACAGGGCCGTGTTACTCATTTCTCATAAACTCCACATGTGTGATGTGTTGACTCGGTGATACCACCCACAAAACCTTGAAATAAAACACGGACACAGCAAATTGGGCTCTATAAAATTATTTATTGACTATTTAAATTTCCTTTATTCATTAACTTTAACTTTATCCCTAAAATTGATGAGGGCAATAAAAAGCAGATTCAATCAAAATTGATTCAAAAGCAATAATTCATAAAAAACCTTCAACCTTAATTACTAGCGACGGCGGCCGTAGCTCAGGATCAGGCCCTATGACCTTATGAAGGATTTTTAGAGTTATTGTTTAAGGCTGTATAGTCCTCACTGATTGGGTGTGGAACAGTGGTCAGATTAGTCATTTTCTGAAAGGGACAATTTTTTAATAAGCTCTGTAATTGTTGCTCATACCCCACCGATAACAAGTAACTGAAGATCCCAAGAAGAATCTGCAGCAGCAGCGAGTGGTAAGTACTTATGTAACCCCAACCCTTATCCCAGGGGCATTTTAAGAAATGAGGGGACCCTTGTGCAGGATTTGCACATGGGCCCTCCCTTCCCTTACCTGAGACAGGACTGCCCCGTTTCATGTGCCAAAAAGGGATGGGGCTTATAGTGCTTAATGGCCCCCCTTCCCCTGCCAACCCTAGGTGCAGGATGCATGCCACAGGGCCCCCTGTTTTGAGGGGCCTGTGTGCACTGCACACCCCGCACCCATTATAGATACGCCTATGCCTTATCCTAATTTTCACTCTAACCCTCCCTTTCCCAGAGCTTGACCCTAATATTCCCTAGCCCACAGTCTGACCCTAAGATTTACATATACGCAGCCTGACCCTAAAACTCCCTTCTCCTCGGCCTAACCCTAAGACTCCCCTCCCCATAGCCTAACCCTAAGACTCCCCTCACCGCAGCCTACTCCTAAGACTTCCCTCCCTACCCCCCTGACCCTAAGATTGCCTTCCCCGCAGCCTGACCCTAAAACTCCCTTCTCCTCAGCCTAACCCTAAGACTCCCCTCCCCATAGCCTAACCCTAAGACTCCCCTCACCGCAGCCTAATCCTAAGACTTCCCTCCCTATAGCCTAACCATAAGAGTCCCCACTAACCTCTCCGGTGCGGCAGGCACCGGGTTTCGTGAAAAATAAATGGGCATGTTTTTGGAACACTCATTCATTCATTTATAAAAGCTTCTAATAAGTGATATTTTTGAAATATAGACAGATTCTTCTATGAAATAGTTACTGTACAAAAATTAAATTGAATAGAATCCTATTATTGCAATCATGATGTATACATTACAAATAATGGCCCAGATCCAGAACAACGCTTATGTGCGAATTTACGCCTGGCGGACACGTAAAATCACGATTTTGTATGTACTGCGCATGCGCAGGCCAGATGATACGCTACGTAACGTAATGTAACTCTGAGCATATGGGTCATTCACGTATTTGCTGCATAAATTCGTATGTGTGGGCGTGCCATTTTTACGTACGCCTAAATTACGCAATGTAGGTGGGGGTTTTCATTTAAAGTGTACAGTATGGGTGTGCTTAGCTGCGTAAGTCCGCGTTGGCTATCTGTACGCGTGCGGATGATAGCAGTTACGCGGCCAAAAGTTAAGGCGAATTGCAAGCGGAGTTCTGGATCTACCCTAATGTAGTTATTGTTTGGTTTGAATAAACAAGTATTTTTTTTTATATTGAAAACATGTGATACACGTGCAGAATAGACATTCTTCTTTGTCTGTTACAAATGCATACAATAAGTAATTGTAGCAGAATTAAGTATATCTTACATTGTTTAAATGACGATTATGACACAATAGCTTAAACAAACTCAAACGTACTAGATATTACACCATATCATTATTATGCAAAGCACAAGTCTAATACAGTATGATGTGAAATAAAAAACTTGTGAGAGAATGTTACTTCCAGGTCACTACTCAATTTTAGATTCCTGCGAGAGTGCCTCCAGTATCTACTCCAATTGCCCGCCTATTTTAACCAAGAGTCCCCATTTATACTCTTATTATAGGAGGATCATTTGCAACCATTCGGAGGCAATACCAGGTTGTATATTCAAAACAGTGATACAGGCGGCTTTTAATATGTGAGGGCAAAGTGTTAATGTATTTCTCCCAAGTGCTAAAAAAAACTCTCCAATTTGTCTTCCCTGTCCAGCGTGGCCTCCAGCCAATCCATTTGAAAAACAAAAAAGTGTTTTTCCTCAAAAAGTCTAAAAGGGGGTACCCCAGGATGATTCCATATCTGGAGTATCGTTTTTTTGGCAGCCACTCCTATCGCCAACAACAACCGTTTTGTCCCATGACTGACCTTCTGGTTCCCAGGCAGTATTCCCAAGACCGCCCATTCCGGGTTGAACGGGACATGAGGAACCAGAGAGTCTAGGGCAAATTTGTGCACTTGTACACAAAAGTATTTTATAAAGGGACATCCCCAAAGGCAGTAGAGCAGGTCAGCGCCAGGTTTATGGCATTTGATGCAGAGGTTAGAGTCAGTTAAACCTAAAGCACAAGATTTTTGAGGCGTTAAATAAGTTCTATGGTTGATGTTTAAGAACATTTCTACATACCGACTAGCAGGAAATAAACGTCTAGAGAAAGTTAAGATTTTAAGAAGCACTTCTTCAATCCCACAATGATTACGTTGCTAATCCCTCCCAATCTTCTCTTTCCCAATATAACAATTGCAAGGTTCAATTTGAGGGTGTGTTGGGTAAGATGAGTGAAAAATATACTGCACAGAAAAAATTTAAATTTCATAAATGGGGAAATAAAGCGGGCCGTCTTCTCTCCAATCTCCTTCAAGGTGATCGGAGACCCACCTTTATTGCTGCAGTTAAGGACAGTGAAGGAACTCTGAGACATAAAAATAAGGAAATAATAACTGCCTTTAGGACTTATTACGAACAACTTTACTCCCAGTTACCAATTGATAAGGCACAGAAGGAGAAATTCTGGAATCCAGTATCCTTACCTCATATTTCGGAAGTTCAATCTCAATCACTTTTAAGCCCAATCACCCTACAGGAAGTTCAATCAGCATTCAAAATTTTAAAGCCACTAAAAGCTCCAGGTCCAGATTAAATTGGAAGTTAATTTTTCAAAATTTTAGCCCCAGAAATAGGCGAATCTTTGCAAAAGTTCTTTAATTCTATAATCTCTGAGAAGTCAATTCCCCATTATTTTAACACTGCAACAATAAAGGTCTTGCCAAAACCAGGGAGGGACTTGCAATCCACAGTTTCATATCATCCCATCTCCTTGTTAGATGTTGACTACAAAGTATTCACAAAAATATTAACAGAAAGACACAAGGTGATATTGCCTGGGATCATTCACCCAGACCAAACTGGGTTCATCTGGGGGAGACACTCTGTGGTCAACATTAGAAAAGTTCTCACTGTTATTCAGCAGGCGGAGCTATCTGGGGAATCCGGGCCTGGGATGGTCCTGTCATTAGACGCGGAAAAAGCGTTTGATATGGTAACATGGGATCATCTTATGGAGACTTTGACCAGGTTTGGGTTCCCAGAGGGTTTTGGCCATTTACTGAGCGCACTATATAATAACCCGAATACTTGTGTAGCAGGTAATGGTTTGATGTCTGACCCCTTTTTTATCCAAAAAGGAACGAGACAGGACTGTCCCTTATCACCCCTGTTATTTGCGATCGCAATCAAACCGTTAGCAATTGCCCTGCGAAAGCTGCCAGAGTATAAGGGTATATATATATATAAATATATATATATAAAACCATGAGCTCAAGTTTGCCGATGATATGTTGCTTTTCATATCCAATTTTAAACAATCAATCCCAGCCGTTCTTGCCACTATTGAATCCTTTGGATCCTTTGCAGGGTTTAAGGTGAATTATTCCAAATCGGAAGCTATGTTATTGTCAGGTGCTCACTCCCAGGAAAATATTCATTTTGTATCGCAATATTTTAAAATGGCGAACTTTCAGTTCAAATATTTAGGAATCCAAATAACTTCCTCTATGCAGTTGCTGTACAAAAAATTTTTTTGCAATGTCCTCAAGTCAATTGAGAATACCCTGCGGGGTTGGAAAAATCTCCCCTTGTCCTTATTGGGAAGAATAGCAGTCCTCAAGGGCGTAGTTTTTCCTAGGTTGTCATATTTTATACAGATGCTTCCAATATCATTAACTCCTATAGATATTAAACACTGTATTAAAATGTTCACAAAATTCGTATGGAGAAATAAAAAGCCTAGGATAGCCAGACTCAGATTACAATTACCTAGAACGCAGGGAGGTCTAGGGTTTCCCAATTTAAACGCCTTCGTCAATGGTGCCCATTTCAGATATATTTCTGAATGGCTGCTAAATAAATCAACATACACTAATCTATCATTAGAACAATCGCTTGTCAAACCTTTCTCCCTTGCAGCCCTCCTACACTTACCAAAGAAACAGTTCCGGGTTCAGCTCTGCAAAACATCTTATTTAGGGACACTTATTTATCTTGGATCAATTTGCATAAACATTTGAAAACAGATAGTAATCTGTCCACTTATAATACACTGTGGGGTAACCCTGCCTTTGAACCCAACATGCAAATAGTCTCTTCTTGTCCTGAAAGATTAAGGGTATTATGGCCATTCGGGATGTCTTTGACCCTGGAGGCCAAATATATCCTTTTGAAAAAATCAAAGAGAAATATGGAATATCAAATAGGTGCTTTTATATATACCTACAGGCATTATGTTTCACAGATAATGAGGTCGTTAACACCAGAAGCAGATCCTTTAGAGAAACTGCTGATGTATTTGAAGTCCCACACATGCGTTACATTATCGATCTACTCGCTCCCCAGGACCCCATTAAATTATGGTCAAGTCCATTGAAAGCTTGGAAAAAAGATGTACCAGAACTGGGATTCCCTGAACACCCGTTTGAACACTATGACAAAGTTATGAAAGCCCTTGGTTCCTCTCAACTACAAGAAATACACTTTAAAATGACTAAGGCACAACGGAAACACATGACATCGGAAGAATCGGGTCAGTGTCCCAAATGCCATGCTAGCAACACCACATTTATACATAACATCTGGGAATGTGGGAAGATTCGCAAGTTTTGGGACAAGGTTATCATGTTTATCAACTCCATTTTTAATTGCTGCGTGTCTAAAAATTTCCTAGCCCTGATTTGGTCCAATTTTTCGGAATGGACATCAAACCCTTTAATCAAATCTAACTTAGCTCTATTGGCAAATATCGTGACTATAGCTAAGAGAGCCATATTACAAAATTGGATTAAAGCATCTCCTCCCCTTTTAAGTTTTGTAAAACAAATGCTCTTGGAATTAATATACCTAGATAGACGGGCAACGTTGCCTGACATAGAAACGGGTGTCACAAGGTTTTATAGAAAATGGGGTACCTATGAGGAATACTTACTGGTGGATCTTCAGACTAAAATGATAAAACTATTGGAAGATACAACTTGGTATCTAACAAAAAATCTAACTCTTTAATTAAAGGCATACTTGGAGCGAGAGCGGTTTCTCTTGTGAAGTTGGTGCACGGCTGCCACTATGTTGGGGTTATATCCGGGGGAACATCTTCCTCACCAAGACATTCATTTGTATAACTATTTGCTCTTAAAGACCTCCACAGTATATAGTTACACAGCTATTAATTGACCATTTACTGTTTGTTGTAAGATAGTTTAGACTATTTGTCTTCATAAGTCTTGTCTTGCCTCTCTAACCCAATTAGCAATTCAAGTTGTAAGAATGTTTGCTCCTATTTGTTTAAAGTATGTTGGAAGCTTGCTATTTGATTGATGTATCAAGAAGCAAAGCTCTATTACAAGACTCAAGTGTTGTTTCCTGAAGGCTTCTTATCAGTTAGTTAAACTTGCTTCATATTTCAAATTCTTTGAGCTTTTTGAAACATTCTTGTCTATCAATGTATTTTCATTGTTTACTCGCTTCTGTGATGTTGTGAAATAACTGTACAAACTTGAAAAAACTCAATAAAATGTTTATTTAAAAAAAAAAATAAACCTATTTACATAGGAGAAATGTCCACATATAATACTACAACAGTCTGTCACTTAATCACATGTTCTAAAAAATCATAGGAGGCCAGATCCAGACCCCCGTGCCCTTTAATACGTGCGGAGGTCTGAAATTACGAAAGGTAGAGGAGAGTGTACACCCTTCTCACCCCCCTCTATCGGTTGTAGAGGGGAGTGTCCAGAACCCTACCTTTACTGTTACGCATTGATCTGTGTCCTTACAAACACGGATCAATGCGTACCTGTCCTTCTCCTTCCCCGACTCTACATTTAAAAACCTATGGTAGGCGTTAAATTAAGGGTCGGCCTCTCCAACGTGCCTCAGCAGGTACGCTAGATTAACATCTGGTGCTTGTTACTTCTCAGGGGACTTACGTAAATTACGTGCCTAAGTCCCCTAACATTATTACTTCTGGGTCCGGTCCATGGTAATTTAACAAGCCGTCAATTATTGAACCAACGGAAATATATTGAAATTCAAGATCATTCTCATATGTCACGAAGGTTTAGCTGAGATCTTTAAAAGATGCATCAAATTCTTATAGCAACATTTAAATATCAGCGCTTACTGCCATAAACAGAAAATCATTCCCCCAAACCCAGAATGGAAGAGGTGTGGTCATGAAACACCCTGTATTTGGTCAGATCAGGTGTTCCAGTACTAGGTGAAGGTGCTGCTGTAAGATAACATTCTAGCTAACATTCTATGCTGAACCAGGAGGCAAGATCTTTTGCTGCTGTCACGTGGTGGCTGAGTATACACTGTGTTCCTTTGCAGTTTTTGAATGTCTAATTAACAATCTGTGATATATGATTGATTTCCCATTTATGACAGTAAGTGCTGATACTTAGCTGTTGCTATAAGATTATGGTGTATCTTTGTAAGATATCAGCAAAACCTTTGTGACATATGAGTATGATCTTGAATTGCAATATATTTATAGAATAATAAGCACAATAGTAAAACAGGAGACTTCCAGAATAGAGACTGCTGGCTAGACGGGATTACTCCACCGTATGTCAGTTACTTGGAACTTACAATACATTCTTGCTTTCATTCTGAAATTACGCTTTTCCTGTCTTTTTGAATCATTGTTGTTATTATGAAAGTCTATCTTATATTGTCAACTGTAGCATTGTTTAACAGAACTAATCAGCAAAAAAAGACATTACTGATAGGGATACCAGGTTGATGTTGTACCCCTTATAGTGTGCTATAATTTACTCAGATCACATTGCCGCTCTCTCTCCTCCATTTTGTCATTTCTGCTTGAAACTTACTGTCCATCAGGGCGATCACATGGGGCGTGCCCCTAGATAACTAAAAGGGGGGTGCGTCCCGCAGCCCTCCCCCATGCAGTGGTCACATAGACCGCGGCTCTCTCTGTTATGTGATGCGGCCGGCGCTTGTGAGAGCCATGGTCTATGTTAGTGCTCCGCAGCACACCAGTGTGCCGGAGCAAGTTCCTACCCACCACACCCTCCAGACGT
>WWET01004217.1:15421-53581 GCA_011038615.1 Limnodynastes dumerilii
TTCTTTTCAATGGCTGGAATCAAAGGTAATGTGTGGTGAGGAATACCCCGTAATAATACTTGTGTTTGTGGTGGGTTGATATTTTGTAAACACTGTGTGCCCAGGTTTCTATGCATGACACAGTCCCACTGAACATGTACAATGTAAATGTTTCCATATCAAAAGACGTAATTTACATTTATCCAGAGTTAAATTTGCAAATTGGAAACTAATACTTGTCATCCTGTTCAGGTTAATGTGAATTTTGTCAGATTGTTTGCTTCAAATAAGGATACAATTTAAAACAAAGATAGCACTTTACAGTTTGCATCACTAAAATAAACAGTTATACACACGGATAAAGATGCAAACTAACTGTAATAAGCTTCCAACTGTCACTCAGCTGGGTTTAATTAATTAACTGATATTTGAAAAACTTAGTTCTCTTCAATAAAGATGGTTACTATAGTAACTGACAGTTGAAAGATCAGGAGTAGAGCATTTTGTACCTCATGGAATGGGTCATGTTGGAGGGTCTGAAGATGCATACTCATATGTGATAAGGATCCAACGTAGCACACTAACATGCAAACCGTGTAAACACAGGATTTATCATGCAGAAAACTAGGAGAAGAAACAAAGAAGGTAGACTGAACATCTGACTGTCCAATGCAGTCAACATACGAAATCACATACAAAATGTTCTGGACACTCTGTCCAGTTATTTTACCCTATGTTCATATTGGACTTTGTATGGCCCATTAAACATGCCTTCAATTTACAAATCTATATTTTAATATTTCCTTTCTCTTTTTTTCACATTTGCCACCATTATAATATTATCAACCAGTGTTCTCCCCAGAAAATGTGGCCAGCCGGGTGGTATTAAATAGCAGCTGGGTGGGAGCAGCATAATATTTTGCAATAATACTTGACGGGATCCAGACATACGTTCCTACTGCGAACCGCCTTCCTGGTGCTGGAAACTAAGCTTCTGGGGCATTAGAATGTGCCTGTCTTGTAACTATATTGTTCTGCAGGATTTGATCTACTGGTGGAGGCAACGAGACAGGGCTGTCATGTGTCTCCAGTCATACAATATTTTCCCCCTTCTCTGTGTGCGAATGAAGCTGGTGTAACCTTAGGTCATGTCAGCGTCACACTGAAGAAAAGGAAGCTGCAGGTTGTCTTCTATACAGAGTTTCTGCTGCTTCTGCTTGACATGCAACAGTGTCAGAAAGCCTTTACGGCCCATTGGAGCACAATCAGGACTGAAAGCTGGAGATCACAATCAACGTTTTGGTCAGGTCTGGCCGGGTGGTAAGCTAAAATTGCCGGGTGGAGCACCCGGCTAAAATGTCCTGGGGAGAACACTGATCAACTGTGCCCCTTATTATCTCCGTCAGTATAATTGTAACCCCATTTAAATTTTTAGTACATCCTAAGCTTGTCACAAAACTTCCATCATTTTATGAATTGGTAACTATTCCTCTACATTAATAAACCTCCATTTATTTGCCATCTTTCCTTTAATGCAATTTTTATTTCATCAATAATCCCAAATATTTGCTTATAGAAAACTGATATTACATTAATGTAACTTTTGATTTTTAACATACCACCTTCCAGCCTGTTTTGTTAGAAACAAACTAACTTGTGATTGGTTCTTTTTAGAGACAGTTATAGTCTGGTGCTCCTAAAGGAGTATGGTATTCTTGGTTGTCTGTAACGTTCTAGTGATGGGAAACAGCTAAGTTTCTGCACTGAATACAGGGTTGTACATCACTAGTAGGAGAGCCTAAATCAAAATATGTAGGTGCTCCATTCTCTAGATGCCGTTATAATCTTACATCCAGAATTTGTTCTTGGTGCTAGTTTAGTGTGAGTTAACCTTTGATAAATAGACAAAGTTTTTATTGATGATGGACACTTAGCTGCTTTCCATGAAAATGTCAACAATAGAGAGACTACAAGAAAGCTGCAATGCATACACACTGATATAGAGAACTATATATGTTTCAAAGCTTGTTAAAAATATTCTTTGAGGCATTTGTGTATTTTAAAAAGCTTTTATTTTTTTGTACTTTCACTTGCTATCTGGTATAATGTATTGATGGATGCCTATCTTAATTTAATTTGGGGTACTAGATGAAGAAATAACAAATAATTTGCTTAATGGACATCAAAAAGAATGTAGACACCTCTGCAACACCTTTTTTTAAGGCTTAAGTGTAAACAATGTTGAACAGAAAAGGGAGGCAAATTTAAACTGTAATCTAAAATCTATGTGCAAAAGTAAATAGTTTTCCCTGAATGCAGAATAATTAATAAACACCCCTTACTTTTGCTAAATGGTTTAGCCAGGCTGTACACTTGCAACTGTTTTGCCCTTACTCCCAGACTGAGGATCAGCCCCATTCTTTCATTCCAGGTCGGTTACATGACAAGGATGGTGAAATGTGGAACACAGTCTACATTCCCTTTCCTGCCTTGTTAAGACTGGGATGTATACTATATTAATCTCTGTGTTAATCTTTCTTGCCTTTGGCTACGCACCTAAAGGCAGAATTTAAATCTTTAGTTACATGTATAGCTTAAGAAAAAAATTATGCTCAAATACGGTGGTTGTGTGGATTATATTGTTGATTTTGTTGTTTGTGAGTTTACCAACATAGCAAGCATTGTGTTTGAGCATTGTTTTGTTTTTTTTGTTCTTTTTACTACACTTATATCTGAAGCTAAGTTCATAAAGAAACTGTTAAACACACAGCACCCTGAATCGGATTATGGTGCTGGCATTCCAATCATTAATTTTTTGTTGTGTGGTATAGAGTTAATGCCCAAAACTTTCTGTTGCTATTTCTGTTACTTTGTTGTTGCCTTCCTATCACACCATGTAAAAGTAACAATTGTACTATTTGGCTTTTATATTGACAAGTTTAGATGTCAGTGACTGTATAAAACTTTTGCTGTCAAGGGCTGGAAAAGCATAAATGTTTGAAGAATGGCGTTAAACATGAATTAGCTTAAATTTCTCTGTGTTCAAAAGATGTAAAACACTCACAGGGATTAGTGTTATCATATGACTGTCTGCTGACTAGTGGCCAGACCCGCTTTCTGTGTGCTTTATTCCCTAGTCATAGTAATAAACTGCTTTATGGGACAGTCTTGAGTTCTGGGAGTGTACAATAAGACTTGTGTCAATACGTCTGAAGACTTGATAATACTAGATAATACTAGTTTTAGCTGTGGACATTTCACACCAAAATTTGATTTAAACGTATTAGGAATGGAAAGTAATGGATTGCAAAATTGTGGTAAGATACTCACTGTAAGGAGTTTTTTTTTTCTATAATGTATATACAAATAATATAATGTGTATATACATAATAATAATAATGTTGTATATTTATATTTTACACTTTAGCGTTTGAAGTTAATGTTTTTCTATATGTTAATTGAAGCTCTTCCTATTACACTTATTTCTGCTTTGATCATTTAGAGCACGTTTTCTGTTTCTTCATAATTTTTTTTTTTTATATTCTTGCATGATTGTCGAAAACTGTGTGGATTACTTTTGTTAGACACTCTATCTGTTTGTGTTTCTCATTAATTTATGTCGATGCTCAGTGTACTATTATATATAATTTAAATTTTTTTTTTTTTTTAAAAGAGAATATCTAAGAATATGTGAAAACATGTTGGACTAGAAATATAAGCAATACTATATTGAAAACCAAAAAAGATGCGCTCCGTTACTGCCTTTTTCTGCATTGAATCTGTTGTGTTTCAGTAATGCAATATTCATAAACCAAGAAATGGCATTACTATTTTCTTTTTGTGCTCTCATTGTTGGCTCAGTAATTTCTAATGTCCATTAAAGACTTTCTACTACACTGAATATAAATTTCATTGCGTTTGTAATGTTTCTACATTTTTTTTTAACTTTTACTTATTTATTTCAAATTGCTAATAACTGTTTAAAAAAAATACTTTTTAGCTCTGATCAGTCTTTCATTTGGAGGAGCAATTGGGCTGATGTTTCTGATGCTTGGATGTGCGTTACCAACATATACGTAAGTTTTGTCATACATTCTAAGCAAGTATGCTTAAGACCAGATTTTAAGCTGCATGTTTTTATGTATTTTATGTTGTTTTTTATAATTGTGAACATTCTGGGACCAAGTGTATTCCTAGACTGAATCCAGGCCACCTCTGTGTTTTGATCTTGAAAATGTCCCCTTTTCGAGGGTCTGCACCCGGTTCCTTATAATTTTCTTCAAGAAATGTTTTCAAATATCTCTTCCAAGTCGTTTGTTAAATTTGTAAGCTTGTGGTCATACTTACTATAGTGTAATGTTTTTTTTGTTCTTATAGCTCATACTGGCCACTTTTTGTCCTGTTTTTCTATATATTGGCACCTATTCCATACTGCATAGCAAAGCGAGCAGTAGATGACACAGATGCTGCGAGTAATGCATGTAAGGAACTTGCAATATTTCTCACTACCGGCATAGTTCTCTCTGCATTTGGACTGCCTATTGTCTTTGCCCGAGCACAAGTGGTAAGTCAAACATTTTGTTATAAATGTAACGTGAACATGATTTGTTTTCAGTTTTATTGATTAAGGAATATTCAAAAATTACAGTGTCACTTTGTTGACAAGAGGATCATGAGTTACAGAACTTCACCAAAGATTTAAAATAAATTCTTTTTAAAATGAAGCCGGAATGTGGAAATTGTGCTCAGACTGGGTGGCTTTTGTTCTTTAAAGTTAGGGAAATTTCAAGAAAAGTTCATTGCTATATTAAACTTTACTGATAAAGCTGTTTATTTCTGTAACAAGCATGAAAATGTGCAGACTAAAGCTGGCTATACACTAAAGAGAGTATCAAAAATTACTCTAGTTAGTGGCCAGGATCAATTTTTAAAATTTCATTAAACGCGCCAGAAACCCTCTGGTACTATTTATTTGATTTTTAAAATTTGCCTGATAGTTTAAGGGAGCCAATCGGCTTACTGAATGGCTCCCTATTAACAGATGCGCTGTGTCTCTACAGCTCTCTGCACTGGCCGCTGCTGCAGATCTATGTAAGTTGCTGCTCTGACACCTTTGAAGCTTTGCTTTGGTTGATCCCTGTCTCTACTACTCTCTGCATAATACGTAGATCTGCTGTACTGGCCCTGGTTCACCCCTCTTCTGCTAAGCTTATTGGTCCCACCAGGAGAGGTGTATAGTGCCGATAAGGGGACCTTTTGATAATCGTCCCAGTGTATGGCTAGCTTTAGGCTGGGTACACACTGGGGCTTTTTCGAAAGATAGTCTTTCCAATCACACAATCAATAGACCATTTCACTAGATATCTTACCATTGTGTGCTGTCTGTGAGTAGGTTTCCTCTAGTTAAAATCCTCACTTTAGGTTATTTCAGTTTTGGAAAATAAAGAAAACAAAACCTAATTATGTCTTTGTTACTTTGACAGATTCAATGGGGAGCGTGTGCGCTGGTCCTCACGGGAAACACCGTCATCTTTTCTACCATTTTAGGCTTCTTTCTTGTGTTTGGAAGCAATGATGACTTCAGTTGGCAGCAGTGGTGAGGTGGAATGCCAGAACTGCTCAATGCAGCGCCCATGACTGACTCCAGCAACCATTCATTCAGCCAGTAGAAGACAAAGCACAGGAGAACCTTAGTTTTGCTCTGGCACTAGCATGTGGAGTCTTGTCACATCGATTTATTCATGCTTTTGCCATGGATGTGCAGAACGGCTTGTCAGAAAGTTGCTTTACCAAGAAAAAAAAATCACTACTTCCTTGCTGTTGTTGGAGATGTTGTTCTGTTTTAGTTTTTTTTGTTAAACAATTTTTTTATTCTTGTTATGATACCTTTTTATTGGTAGTTTCCTATGTTATTATTTTTTTTTTTTTTTTTTATATAAATACTGGAAATTTTCCATTCCTTGCATGAAGTCAAGGCATCTGCGTATCATATAAGATATTTCCTAGTAAATGCACTTTTAATTTCAATTGTTAAATGTAGATATTTTGTTTTCCTAGTTTTCAGTTGTTTTTTTATATACATTTCAACATCTATGTGTGACACTACACTTTTATTTGTTTTCCTTTCTCAAATTTAGATGCTCATTTGATTTTGCAATGACTGATTTGTTTCATTTACATATAATGTGAATACATTATGTTATGACAATGCAAAAATACCAGCGCCTGGTATCCCTTCAAGCACATGTAAGATCTTTGAGACCTTATGTTCATACTTAGCAAGGATAATCTATAAGTTTGCTGTATAGAATAAATATGCAGATTCCTTTTCTGTCAATCTGTGCATTCAGAAAGAGAAACCTTCATTGTGTATATGTTTTCAGTGTATGGATTATTGATGGCTAACCAATAGCATGATGGATGTTGCGTTGCTAGTCTGGTTCTTCAGCGTTTATATTTTGTGTTTCTATTTATGTAGTTAAACTAAAGGCAATGAACCAAATTATGCAGACCTTCATTGCCTCTTAAAATATGCAAACACTTTGCAAACCTCTAAACTTTTTTTTGTCTGGAATGGGTTTTAAATTTTGATATTATTCTACATGTGTTTGTTTTTTATTTGTTTTAATTCAACTGCCATTTATTCTTGGTAAGTAAAGCTGTAGAAAAACCTGCTCTCATGTAGTGGCAAAATCAGATCCTGTTTAATGTCCCTGACACCGTTTACAATTTATGTATAAAACAACTACAGAGCTGGCTCCAATCTACTGTAGACAAAAAAATGAAGTTCTTTTTGTGCATAATTGCATACCTCAAGGAGACGATTCTGAAGATTTTGCCATTATGCTGTTGTTTCTTTAAAGCTTTGAAACATCCCAAGCATTCTCATACTGGTTTTGTAGAGATACCAATGACAAAAAAAAACTGCTACATCTAAAGAATTGTTGTTCTGTAGCAGTTACTAGCATATGTAGGGGATTGCAAAATGCATTGTGGTAGGTATGGTCTTTGCATCAGGGAGATGCAATGTATGTACTCATTTGTCACTGGCACATTGTATTAAACTACAACTCTGTTATTTATGCATTGTTTCACCATATATCCCAGTATTTTCACACTTTCATCATACTCAATTACAGAGTTTTTGCTTTAGGCAAAATATTTAAAAACCCAGCAGTGTAAGTTGCAAGTTGTCAGTAGAGATTCATATTTGAAAATATCCATGTTTACCTCAAGTCATTGTATCCTCTGAACCAGTCTAAGAAACATGTTAGCAACTACTTTAAATTGGGATAATTCACTTAATATATTTAATGCACAGACACCTTTTTGTAACACCACTGCATCATAAACTAGATGACTAAATAAGTCTGCTCAGTTTTAGGCCTATCTTCATAATTACATTTCAAAGGTTTTAGTGGCTTCAGTGATGTGTTTTGGACAACGCCCTGTCATAGATCTGTTCAGAGACTGGTCTTCCTTTTTGGCGCCTTTGGTTTTTTAAGAGTAGTATTGATGCAAAATAACAATGCCTCATGTGCAATAACCACTGCTGTGATTTTTATTGGCCAGTTTTTTACACTGCCTACATTTTACATACATATACATTTGACCACCATCTTGTTACTTTACAAAATGAGCAAAGCAGCTCTGCTTTAAAAGTATCCATTACTTTGAGTAGTACCTTTTTTTGTTATGTATATTTATATCTATTTTTTTAAATATCCAGTTTGACATTTAAAAAGTAGCCCAGGTTTCTCCATGTTGTTCATGGCATTAAACTATATTAACATCTAAATCTGGTCACACACTGGAATAATTGAAGCGATCACGTTTCCAAAACTTCTTTATATTGGCACCATACACCATGGTATATTTAATCCAATATTGACGATTATCTGTCATGCATATATTGATAAGGAAAAATGGTCTCTTCACTTGTATGTATTCACAAAATCTGTTTAGGAATGTCTGCCTTATTGGGTTTGATCACACACTGGTAAACTAAATATTACTGACCTCATCCCATCGAACAGGCATGCTTGAAAATCCAATCTGTGTGCCGGATGGTAAAAAAAAATATGCTTTATAGCTTAAATAGCTTTAAATTTTTTTATTTTTCACTACACACTGTTAGATTGTTGTCCCAAGCTGACGATAATTGGGTGATCTGCCCCATTGTCGTATAGTGTGTGGATGGATTTATTTAGCAGTACTGTTCCTATGATGGGAGGAAGATGCTGTTTGCGATCAGACCTGTGTAGATATTGCAGAACAGCAATTTCTTAAGAGTTATGTATATATTTATAGTTTGGCACTGAGGTTTTTAGTGACATTGTTCTATAATATACACAGCACAACCTTTTAACCAAAGGGTTTATTGCTTTTTATGTGAAATAAACCTATAACAAGGCAAACCCTCAGGGCTATGTTGGTATGTTGAGTGTATCTTGGTTCTCGTTACTTTTAATTGTAGCTAATATCTGTCAAAGATCAATATTGCAATATTGCACACCAGTTGCTTGTGTTACACATTTGTTGCAGATGCAGTTTGCTGTATTGGTATTTGACCTCTAGTATCTCTTAGGCCTCAGGCATTTTGTATATTGTACACCTTTGATGGAAGTTCTTGTGTAGCCACAATGAATTTAGAAAACGATTACCACATTGGATTATGTAAATAAAAAAAAAAAATAGGTCTAATAAAGTACGCAGTGTGGACAGGACCGACTTTTATTTATTTCTTTTACGTTTTTGTCAATGCTCTGTATCTCAATTTTGGCCCTAGAACATGTGTATGTTTCCTCTATTTTGCCAGAAAGTTTTCATTTAATATGCACTGGAATATGCTTATTCTTCTTTACAAGACCTTTTTGGAAAAAAAAATTAAAGATTTTAATTATAATGTTTGACAGTTGTGGTTTCTTTAAGTTTTGACCGATATACATTTACAGTGATAATCAATTCTATGAGTGCAAACATGGTTACTTTACTGAGATGATCTATAAAATCCCACCACTCCACCCTGAGGATTGGATCCAGACGATAGTGGAGGTCCGAGGCCAGATATCCGCCACAACCACAATTGCATATAGGCGAGAGGAGGCCACTGAACTTAATCGTAAGGATTTCTACCAGGTGACCTCCTACGTTAATAATTCTGCACTGTCCCCGAGTAACTTGGGGGCTGGGCAGAAGTCTGGATAGTGCATAAGGGCTGAAGCGAGCCATTACTATGACACTCCCATGCTACTCCCTTTCCCACAGAGAAAGGGAAACATCCGCCATCCAGATCTGCCCTAGAAATTCTGTGCCTTTATGGCGCTTTCTAAAAGGTTGTGTTTTCTTATCCTAGTGATTGGGGAAACACCCCCTTGTAGGAAGCCTGGACACGGTCCTGAGTTTTTATAGTTTAAATTTGTCTCCTCTTGTGATTTAACATGGTTTTGCCAAGGTGCAGCTTTTTTATGTTGTTTCTCTCAAAAGACCAGATACAGAATTAAAAAATAAGAGGAAAGAGAGTTACACCGGATGTAGAAATGCAGATGAAGCAAATTTTGTCTGTTGGAAACAGTGGTCCGGATCCAGACCTTGCAAACTTTACGTGCGCGCGGGGGTCCGTCATGCCCCAGGCACTCCCTGCTACCTTAACTTTTACGACTAACGGGACTTCCTCGCCCCGACCCCTCATTTACATCGCTATCTCCGCCTGTAACTTTGTTATGCAGTCAGAACATCGGGCACGCGCGTGCGCAGATGTTCCGAGACAGGGGACTTACACAAATGACATGGGTAAGTCCCCTGTCGTACTTGGGTCTGGATCTGGCCCAGTGTTTGAGAAGAGTGATCATTTCTCCTAGCCCAGGTCTAAATAATAATAATTAGTAGAAAAGTAGTAAAAGTAAAGCTGGCCACAATTTATATGCAATAATCTTGCAAAGAATAAAATTAGTTTGACTCTTATTTTCAAACTGTGCCTCCAATCCAAACTGTTAGCTATGCCTCAGAACGTTTAGTCGCTACTAGAAGTGGTTAAACAAACACAAAAACTGAGTTTTGGAAATGATTGGGGTTGTGGCAAGCCTATTTAAATAATTGATCGTATAATATGCTTTTCTAGCCAATTCTTAAATTTTGTTTCATTTAAGAATGAATAATAAATAGTGGTTAGTAAATTTAAAGTAAACGGAAATTAAGGTATCAATCTATTCATTATTTCTTGAATTGAAATAAATATGTAATAAAAATTCTAAAGGCACTTATTGGTTCAAAATTTTGTTTAATTGGTTTTTGCAGTGTAACCATTCATTTCAGTTCACAAGTTAATGAGGCACAGTATATTGTTCTTAGGCTCAATTTAAGAAGACCAGTAATGCAACCTATCCCCAGGGCCGCCGAGAGGGGGGTTGGGGGGGGAGGTACTAATTACCCGGGTCCAGACCTATCAGGGAGCCTGGCCCGGGTCTGCACTGGTGCAACATTTTTTTGTAATTATTTTTTTTCCTCTTTTTTTTTATTTTTATTTTTTAATAGAGAATGCAGGCAGGGGGAGCAGGGCTGTAACTAAGAATAAGGAGGGGGTGGGCACAGCTGAACTGGAGCGCTCCTTTCCCTGTAATCACAGTCGGCAGTTAGTGACAGGTCACCTTCCCTGCTAGCTGAGCACAGAAGATTTTTTTCAAAGTTTTTCCTTGGTGCCTAATGATTAGCCAATCAGGGAGTAGCTGATGTCATTGTGCTACTCCCTCATTGGCTTCTGCTGCTATACACCGCCCCCACTTCCTTCACTTCCTCTCAATTAATCTCATTATAGCTCTGCTCAGCCTGAGAGGTAAGTGTGTGATTATTACACTATGTATGTTATGTGTGTATAATGCATGCATATAAGTTGTGTGTGAGTGTAATACATGTATATATGTATACATGTTGTGTGTGAGTAGTGCATGCATGCAGGTATGTTATGTGTGTGCAGTGCATGTATGTATGTTTGTAATATGGAATATGAATATGAACATGAATACAAAGCCTTCTGAGGAAACGGTCAGTGGAGACCGTGAAGCGCGTTAAGGTGCCTTAGCATTCCTTTTTTTATCCACATCCTCACTAAAGATTCACAGCCCGTGATAAGTATGTTAATGGTGCAGACTTGATTGATCCAAAATCAGCAACGTTAACGAACGAGTTTAATACAGTTCCCGCACCCGGAGACTCTGGAGAAGCCGTGCGGCACTCACTGCTCCCTAGAAGCGGGACGGACTCTTATAATGACAACAGAAAGTCCCTAAAGACCGTGAGTAATCCTATATTTTTACACTACTTATATGCAAGGACTATTTTCTATTTGCCATCGTGTCCATAATTGTGCATATACTCACCTGGTCTGAGTTTGGGCTCACATACGTTCCATTGCTGCAACGCTGAATAGCTCAGGATTGTCGTCATCTAGCACCTGCTATTATTACCATCTGCACTTATGCTGAACGGACCGTTCTAAACATTTTACAATATTGGACTTATACTTCTCTACTTCCTAAGGGACCATTGGAATCATCTCTCCTTAACATCATATGCACTTTTGCAGAGAATAGGAAGTAGTTGGTCCTTATACCTTCTATTTAAATCTCTTTTGAGGATTTGTCTTTTTAATTGATCAACATAAATGAACATTCTAAACAGTGCACTGTTCCAACTAGCACGTATACCATCTTCTAACTAGAGATTTTTTTAAAGAAACTCTACAGATCCATTTAAAGTTGATATTATTTATATTTTTCATTTTATTAATTAGAAATTTTCTAAGCTATTTAGCTATATTCGAATGCTATATTATATATTCATTGTCTATAACATTTATATCATTAAATTTGTATTCTAAAAAATGATGTGCCTATAACTATTCTTGTCCATCAAAGCGCTGACTGATATTTTCCTTATTATTCTACTTTTTGTACTGAGGCTTGGAGGCAGAGAGCCTCATCAATTTCTAGCGCTCAGGACTTATCCAGGAGAAAAATACTCATATTGGTTGGTGGACATCTCTTCTTATTTTGCCAGCTTCCTTCACAAAGTAGCGGCTGCTTGCTACAGTATGTTTATAGCGCTCTGCGGCTCTGTATATGAAGCTTCTTGGCAGTAGTGGTGGCCAGAACCGCGATCCATAATTAGTTTAGTAAGGAAGCCCCTCCGGTCTATCCTGAATTCCAAGCCATCACCATTTTACAGGGGGCACTGCTGAAATCGTAAGGTAGTGTTTCGGACTGTAAATCCATAAGGGTGAGTGAGGTAAGAAACATCCCATTGCCCCAATGGGATTTAGGATAGATCGGGGATCCGGCATCAGATTTTCACCCCCACTTACTCCAGTGCAGGTCTGAACCCAGTCTAGTGCTCTTAAACGTAGATAGGATGGAGTGCTCTTTGGATGATGTGCAATAAAAGACTATTTTTTATAATGGGGGGGGGGGCAGAAATCCTCTTGGCAACCCTGTCTATCCCATCTAATCATGTCATGATTTCTTAAAGAATACTATTCACAAATAGCATTTGTTGTTGTAAAGGTCTAATATGAGCCACATTTCTGTAGTTTGTAGAGATGTTTGAGTTTTAGGAGCATCGCTGCCGTTCCCACTATATGGATGCTGCCTCTGGATCACCCTTGGGGCTTCTCCAGAATGCCCCTAAAATAGAAAGTGCAAAGGTACAAGCGGATAATCTGACGCTTCCGTGGGAATTTAAAACAGGAATGTAATGGTGCATGTTTAAACACATAAACCCAACAAAAGCTCAATAGCTGGATAAGTTAGAAATAAACGGATGCAATCATGCAGTACAACTTATGCAAGCAATGTGCAGTAAAACTCCTCCGATGCAAAACAATAGTTCTTTCCGTGCCCCACTGTACACGTCTGTACAGATAGGCTGCTGGAGTGGGGATGGTATAGAATATAAATATTGTTCAGTGGTAAAGTCAATAGTAAAGAGTCACTGGCCAGTTAGATGTGTAATATTCAAACGCTGAGAGTCCCGTGCTGATCACGGTGCGCCTTGCCTGATATCGGTCCAATCAGTACAAGCTGTGTAAACTAAGTTAAGGAACAAGTAAATTACCTTCACTGAGATTTCGGGAGTGAATTACCGGGCTCCAGTCATAGCGGTGCTGCTCGCTTGTATCCTTCCAGGTCTTAGGTCGTAGGCGTATCGCTGTAAGCGTCTGTATCCCAGGTTCCTAGAGCTCCGTAGTTAGGGACGCTGCGGCTGTTTGTGAGCGCTTGGCTATCTCTGTGTGCACTACAGAGGAGGGCGCTCAATGCAGTAACGGAATGTAGCTTGCGGTCAGAGATCTCTGTTTGTGTAGCTAACACAAACCAACGTGTTTCGCCCGAGGGTGGGCTTTGTCAGGGATAAAATTTCGTTCTGCAATGCTGGTTCCATATCGTGAAATAGCAGTAATTATAGGCATCATAATGTGGAGGTGTGGCATAGGAGGTCTCTACTGTCCAATGGGCAGGCATGGTTCCATCAAACAAGGATAATTTAACTCTTGGGTGTGCAAAACCTTTCATAAAACAGCTCATAGTACATAACCAGCTTCAAATTCATTAATAAGGCATACGTTTATCGTACAATGGCTATAGTAGCGTTGATGTCGTGGATCCAATGTCCATACATCTAAACGCTGTAAAGGAAAATATAGGATTGTGGAATGAGTGGGGTCCCCCAAATAGCATGGTCTATCTTGTAGCATATAGGTCATATCATTGAATGCCCAGAATACACAGCATGGAGATAGAGGACTACTAGCATCGGCCATGTGGTAGTAGGAGTGGAGCGCGTTAGTTCCACAAATTGTAAAATGGTTAGTGAGACATGTCATACAAAGAGTACCAGTCAAAAGTTTGGACACACCTTCTCATTCAATGGTTTTTGTTTATTTAAATTATTTTCTACATTGTAGATTAATACTGAAGACATCAAAACTATGAAAGAACACATATGGAATTATGTTGTCAACAAAAAAAGTGTTAAACAAAACCTAATATTCTTTATATTTTATATATAGCCCCCTTTTGCTGTGATGTCAGCTATGCACACTCTTGGCATTCTCTCAATCGGCTTCATGAGGTAGACTGAATGGTTTTCCAACAGTCTTGAAGGAGTTCCCAGATGTGCTGAGCACTTGTTGGCTGCTTTTTCTTCACTTCAACTCATCCCAAACCATCTCAGTTGGGTTTAGGTCGGGTGATTATGGAGGTCAGGTCATCTGATGCAGCACTCCATCACTTTCCTTCTTGGTCAAGTAGCCCTTACATATCCTGGAGGTGTGTTTGGGGTCATTGTCTTGTTGAAAAACAAATGATGGTCCCAGTAAGCGCAAACCAGATGGAATGGAATGGCGCTGCAGAATGCTGTGGTAGCCATGCTGGTTAAGTGCTCCTTGAATTTTGAATAAATCACCAACAGTGTCACCAGCAAAGCACCCCCACACCATCACACCTCCTCCTCCATGCTTCACAGTGGCAACTACACATGCAGAAACCATCCGCTCACCTTCTCTGCGTATCACAAAGACATGGCATTTGGAACCAAAGATCTCAAATTTGGACTCATCAGACCAAAATACAGATTTCCACTGGTCTAATGTCCATTCATTGTGTTTCTTGGGCCAAACAATTCTCTTCTTCTTGTTGGTCATCCTCAGTAGTGACTTCTTCACAGCTATTCGACCATGAAGGTCTGATTTACGCAGTCTCCTCTGAACAGTTGATGTTGAGATTTGTCTGCTACTTGAACTCTGTGAAGACTTTGTGGGCTCTAATCTGAGCTGCTGTTAAGTACTGGTTTCTGAGGCTGGTGACTCTAATGAACTTATCCTCTGCAGCAGGGGTAGCTCTTGGTCTTTTATTCCTGGGGCAGTCCTCATGAGAGCCAGTTTAATCATAGCGTTTGATGGTTTTTGCAGCTACACTTGAGGATACATTCAAAGTTCTTGAAATTTTCCGTATTGACTGACCTTCATGTCTTAAAGTAATGATGGACAGTCGTTTCTCTTTACTGAGTTGAGTGGTTCATGCCATAATATGGAATACAACAGTAGTAAAATAGGGATGTCCACTGTGTACTAACCCTATCTTTGCACAACACAACTGATGGTCTCAAACACATTAAGAAGGCAAGTAATTCCACAAACTGACTCTTGACAAGGCACACCTGATTCAAAACCATTCCAGGAGACTACCTCGTGAAGCTGATTGAGAAAAAGCCAAGAGTGTGCAAAGCTGTCAACAAAACAAAAGGAAGCTACTTTGAGGAATATAAAATATAAAACATATTTTGATTTGTTTAACACTTTTTTGTTGACAACATAATTCCATATGTGTTCTTTCATAGTTTTGATGTCTTCAGTATTAATCTACAATGTAGAAAATAATTAAAATAAACAAAAACCATTGAATGAGAAGGTGTGTCCAAACTTTTGACTACTACTGTATATATATAACATTGTAAAAAGGGTTTTGAATAAAGTTATTTCGCTTACCTTTTTAATTTTGTCATAGAGCCTTGGTTCCTTTTTTATTAGCAGCTTTCCTACATATCAAGGGGTTATGTGAAATAGGAAAGGGTGACATTTTTTCAAAGAAAGATATATATTAGAACATTAGGGTATGCATAAAAACTGGAGACTGGTTGGTTTTGAGGAAATTTGTGGAAAAATTACCTCACTGAAAGGGTAGTTTATAAGCGGAATAGCCTCCCATCTGAAGGGGTAGAGGCTAGCACAATGGAACAGTTGAAATTTTCTTGGGGTAATTATATAGATAAAAATATTTACATCTAGCTTCTGATTGGCGGTATCATTTAGTAGGATTTGAACTTTTCCAATTGTGCTCGCAATCTCTTTGTGAATTCAAGGTTTTTTTTTAACATGGTTTTGCCAATTTGAAGCTCTGTATCTTGCTGTGTTGCTGCACAGGAAGCCTTACAAAAATCCAGACAGTTTCTAGAAACTATTTGTTTGTTATTTACTGTTTTTACATTCTCTGTATAGAAAAAAATACTGGTTAAAGTGAAACTATTAAAAAGAAAAGAAAAGTTTTCACATCCCACTTAGGAAACCTGCACAATTAGTTTATGGGAAGTACTGGGGCATTTATATTACCCTATGTACAGTAGACTATTAGGAATTTGAAAAATAATGCCAAAGGCAAATATATTTATGGTTTATTCATAGTTCTATAGTATTCTTTATCACTTTATTTTTCTGTAAATATTTCTCATTCTCTCCGAAATTTCCAGTGTTCTCACATTTCTAGAGAAGGCAGCTTGCCAATTATGTACTTCCACCCTAAAATAAACTATCACTCTAGTAATAGGATTAGTAGTTAATATTGTTTATATTATGAACTAAACTAGTAAACTAGTAGTTAGGTTTACAATATAGCTATATTGGGAGCCTGACCCCTCCCCAATATGGCCGCTGCACACTGTTCAAATGTCAGGGGTGTATTAATACAGACCTCCTGAGCATACATATAGCAAATGGATAAGGACTCACCTACAGGAGGTGCCTTGATGCTGGGCAGGTGAACTTAACCCAATATTGCTCTATTGTGAACTAAACCTCCTTTTTATGTATATTCTGACACATAGGGCCCGATTCAATTAGATTCGCAGCCAGCAATAGACAGGAAAGAGGTTGCGGTGCGCTTTTTCCCCGTCTATGACGGTAGCTGATTTCTTTGCACACCTCTATGAGATGCAAATAAAAAAAATAAAATAAAATTTGCACCGCAAATAACACAGGTGCGAGGCTAATTGAATCGGGCCCATAGTCTCTTTTGTTCCTTGTATTTACACAGTGGTCACTGGTCCTTGGCTGCACCTCTTACATTTATATATACACTTGCACACATTTCATATATTTAATTAGAAGCATGGCTTTGTGTTTTATTGTTACTGTTACTAGTTTTACTGTGGCAGCCTGACCCTTCCCCAATATGGCCACCGCACACTTTTCAAATGGCAGGAGTGTCTTAATACAGACCTCCTGAGTACACATATAGCAAATGGATAGGGACTCACCTACAGGAGGTGCCTTGATGCTGGGCAGGTCAGGTTTACCCAATATAGCTATATTGTGAACAAAACCTTCTTTTTTATGTATGTGCTGACACATAGTGTTATAAAATGTTTGTTTGGAGCACTGGACCTCTCCTTTTTTTCCTTTCTATCACTCTATTACATCAATCAGTTAATCAAAGTCTTATTCTGAAAATAAAAATACATTCTTTTGTGGTAATGTTTATTTTTCCAGTGGTTAACAAATTAGGACAACTGTACATTTGTATAGAAAGATAATTCAAATGGTAATACATGCAGACAATTAACTCCATTAAACTGGCAAAAAGTTATGCTAGCTTATGTTTTCATGAACTAATAGCATATGTTGCAAGAGATAAGGATCTGATAGAGCGCGTACACACAGAGGAATTATTGTGTAGTAGACGGAGAAGAAATGTAAGATAACCGAATGGACAGCCTGTCAGATGTGATATACAGGTTATTACATTCCAAATGCATAGTGTCTGTCCGCACAAGTAACTCTGTTCTGCAGCTTTCAAATCTGATAATAATACCTCAATGAGGGAAGGCTGTTGTGATATTATGACACTGGACCGGATACACCCATTTTCTGTACAAATGCCCCCTGTCACTCCCCTCTTTCTCAAGGCAGCATTAAGTCACATTTGTGTGTGTAAGTGGGCTTTCCTTATGATCTGTGGATCCGGCCCTTTATTTTGTCTTAATGTAAACCTCAGTATTTTCAAAAACACTATGGGCTCCCCTCCGACACTCTCCTCTAACGGTAGAATCTTATCTTAAAATTTACGACTTGATCTGCGTCTGTACGGACACAAATCAGGTCTTAACAGTGCCTCCCGGCCCCCTTATTTAAAGTGAAAAAAACAAACACTTGTGCTGCTCTTTTTTGTATGTTGTTTCTGTTATGTCATGTGGCATACCATAAACAGCAGCAGTTTCATATACACTCTCGGAATGGGAGAATCCTTTTTTCTATTTACAGATTAGAATCCGTTGGCTAGATTAGAAGAATTGTTAATCCATTGGCTATATTCAATAGAGATGCTAAAGTAGAGAGATTAAGCCTGGTCCAGACCTATGCCCGCCATCGCTAGGACAGCGGGCGTAAGATCGGCTGAAAAGCCGATCTGCGCATGCGCCGGGCAGATGTTGCCCGGCGTAGCTACGACCCTCTAGCGTCCCTACGTTAAGGTGAGTGAAGGTGGGCAGGGGGAAGGTAATATAATGAGGGAGGGAGGGTTTAGCGGTAGTACGCTCGTGTGCGAGCATATTACCCATTGCTTATGCCGCCTGAAGTTAGGGTAGCCTTCAGCCATCGTAAGCAATGGGAAATTCGCCCGCACAGGGGGAGTGTCGGAGAGAGTGGACGCCGATACGCTGTGCTTTAGTAAGCACAGCGCATCGGCGTAGGTCTGGATCAGGCCCATTGTCCTTAGCAACCAGTCGGGTTTTAATATTTAATAAAATGTAATAGAAGAATGGTAACTGCTTGGTTGATGTTGGCAACATATCCACTCTTCCTCTTCAGAAGTTTCATAAAATATACAACGGGTCTGCTATTTTTTGGAAATAGGTTGTGGAGTATAGCTAAGTTTTACCAAAATTTCAAATATACATCTGTTATGTTGAAAATGTGCAATGTGGTATTTAAAGGCTTCTACTAATATGCATTTGAATGTGTATTTAAGCTGCATTCCTGGGTAGGGCAAACAATAAAAAAAAAAGTCAATCTACTATCCTCTTGCCAGGACACCATGGTTTCTTCAATAAGCTGGTTTTATTGGATCTCCATCATTGAGAAGGGTGCTTGCAGTGGATGACAAATACAAATTAACAAGTGTACAGATTTAGCTTCCTATTGGCCCCGCTACCCATGCTTTTATCCATACTGGGTCTGACTTTGAGTCTATCAATAAAAAATGTGACGGAAATAAAACTTAATTGTCAAACTGTTAAGGGATGCAAAGTGAGGTTGACACAATGTGATTAAAATTGTTAATAGTGATGAAAAAGCTAGACATTATAACTGTTTAACCACATCCTTAGGGCAGGCGTGAAAATCAGAACCGAGCCTGTGATGGAGACAGTAAGAAACAACCAGAGGAAGATACGATCGAGAACCTGAGCCACGAATTTCCAGTCTTGGACAACCTGGATTAAAAGAATTGCTAATTAATAACTGCATCAAATAATAAAGTACAATATGTTTGTTTGAATCAATATAAATTGATTTTAAACTTATTAATGTTTAGAATGGACCTTTAGGTCTTATTTGTTAAATTAGTTTTTTAGACTATTTTATCTGTAAGATAAAATGCAGAAATATTAGTTATGCAGGTTCACTTATATAATAAACCACAACCTCTTCCACAGTAGATCACCTCTCCCTTTCAAGCAACTGTTTTAGATCTATAATACCACTTATTGTAACACAGAATGATGTCTGGACTAGTAGCTAATAGCTTATATTGGGCTGCTCTAAACTGGAGATTTTCAGGCAGCAATGGGCAACCAAGCAATCCTAGGGCTACATGTACGTAAGATGCTGGCTGGAATAGTATTACATAAACTTTTCTCTGTCTGAGATTACTTGTATTATTTGATTTTTCTTTTCCAAGTTTAAAGGTATTGTATATATGTGTATATGCTGTTTAACCACATCCTTAGGGCAGGCGTGAAAATCAGAACCGAGCCTGTGATGGAGACAGTAAGAAACAACCAGAGGAAGATACGATCGAGAACCTGAGCCACGAATTTCCAGTCTTGGACAACCTGGATTAAAAGAATTGCTAATTAGTAACCGCATCAAATAATAAAGTACAATATGTTTGTTTGAATCAATAGAAATTGATTTTAAACTTATTCATGTTTAGAATGGACCTTTAGGTCTTATTTGTTAAATTAGTTTTTTAGACTATATTATCTGTAAGATAAAATGCAGAAATATTAGTTATGCAGGTATAATAAACCACAAACACAGTAGATCACCTCTCCCTTTCAAGCAACTGTTTTAGATCTATAATACCACTTATTGTTACACAGAATGATGTCTAAGCTAATAGCTTATATTGGGCTACTCTAAACTGGAGATTTTCAGGCAGCAATGGGCAACCAAGCAATCCTAGGGCTACATGAAGATTCCTCACCTGCAGCCCCCCGTCTCTTCCTGTTGTGCTGTCAGGTAACTTTGTAACACTTGTGTAAGATGCTGGAATAGTATTACATACACTTTTCTCTGAGATTACTTGTATTATTTGATTTTTCTTTTCCAAGTTTAAAGGTATTGTATGACCCTTTAGATGGATAAGGGCCGTTCCATGTGACTCCAAGTTTACCAAAAGTATTGCTTGGTCTACCTACTATTCAATTTAAACACAAGTTATTTATACAGATAAAAGTGATAGGGAATGTTTTGCTTTTATATTGAACAATTACACCTGTTTTACTCTGGGTGATGGTTCATCTGTAACAAAGAATTTGCTACAGTGTAAAAGTAAAGCTGGTCAGTATATGTATGCAATAGGGAAAATAAAAAATGTTACTTTTCCAGAAATTTAACATGGTTTTGCCTGGGTGGAGCTTTGCACCTGTTTTGCTCTTATCTTCACAGTCTGGATCTGATCCTTTATGTTGAGTTTATTGCCTTGTTTTAAATAGAAATAAAGGACCAGATCCAGAATTAGGACAGAATTACACATGCTAGCCCTGCAATGCAGGCTATCTTATGTACGTAAGGGCTTGAGAAGCACTTAACTTGTGCTGCCCCTCTTCACTGGAATAACCTACCACAGTCTATTAGACTAAAACCACCCTCCCTGCAAGTGCTCCCTCAATTCCCACTTCTTTAGACTAGCCTGCCCCTCCTCATTCTAACCTCTCTTCCTCCCCTTCCCCTATCTTTCTAACTTCTAATTCTCCCCCCTCCCTCATATCCTTGTTTCTTCAATTGTATTTTATATTTGACTAGCTTATTGCCCCTATTTTACCCTCTATATTAAATTTAGTTTTATTGTACCCTATACGTAATTTGTATATTGTGTATCACACTGTACAGTGCCTTATAAATAAATGTTAATAATAACTTACTGTACTGATTACCATTCCTATCAACACCCACCATGCTCATCTCATGGTAAATGGACTCATCCCACTGTCAGAAACATATTTTTGCATCGGTCATCTGCGTTCAGATGCGGATGTCCCTGTTCTGCACATGTGCAGAATGAATGCCTAGCATGCCGCTATCATTCCCCAAATAATTAAAGATGGATAATCTATATACTTGTAGTCAGTGGCGTAGGAACTAAAATTTTCATGGGGGGACAAAAGGCCAAGGACCGCTATAAGGCCTGGAGCCCCCTTTTCTTGTGTTTTGCATGTTACTTTTGACAGTTGTGGCAGTGACTGTAGATATGCAAAGACTCCTATGTTCATTTTCATCAGTGTTTCTGGGGTTGGCCAACCCCAGCTTAATTGTTTATTTTCCTATAAAAATTTATTTATACATTATGGTATGTGCTATAAATTTTAATTGCTATATCTCATGTTGGATGATGAAATTCAGGGTAAAAGTAAAGGGAATAGTTTATCATCAATACAAGTTGTTTATGAAAGAAACACTTAGCTTTTGTTTAATAAACCAATTAATCAATCAATCAATCAATCAATCTGTATACTAAACCTATATAAAAGAACATTTGGTAGTTATAACAATCTATATTTTAAAAAAGTTCAGAAAGTAGCATGAAGGGTCTACTGCTACACTGGGGTTGTGGGGGTGACGTTACATGAACCTGCTCTGGGAGCAATGACTCTCTACAACACTTGTGGGCAATCATTGTCCACCCTATGATCTTGCAACAATGAGACTGCGGCTAACGTTTTAAACCATCCACAGGTCACAATTATTCGCTCTCTTTGTTGCATTGTCTTTCAATTTATAAGAACATACAATGGGAAGTACCGCTTCCCGGTCTCCTTATTCTTACTGCAAATTGTGATAGCAAAATGAATGGGGCTTCTAAGAAAGAAAGAAGAAAATGAACACAGTACATATAACAGATGACGAGTTCAAATAAAGCTATTATCGCTTAATTCATCCTCATTCACCTTTGTGCAGAAGTTCATGGGGGGGCAAAAAACAGCTTTTGCCCCCCCCTGGTTCCTACATCACTGCTTGCAGTATTGGTGATTTCAGTTCAAAAATAATTAAAAAAAAATTGGTAGTAGGGCTTGTTCTCTAAAATTTTCTTTTTGCTGGCCTAGAACATTTAAGTGACTTCACGTTTGAAATTTATACAGTTAATATTCCATACGTTTAATGAATTTAGTATTTGTTAAATATGATTTGTGGGATATTATTTTTAATTTGCACCTGTCAATTTGCATAATGTATGTTCTGAGTAAAATGTTCTCCTTTTTTGCTTTTGATTAAATCATCCACTTAAAGCACACATAGATCTCCTGATAGTTACAAACATCCCTAACCTGAAGCAAAGTATAGTTCACACTTACTTGTCTAATAAAATGCTCCTTTTTAACATGAGTTGAAATATACTTGATAGAATCAGCTGCTTTTTCCAGAAATGCAATGAGAACTTTTTCTCCATCATTTGCTTGAACGTGTTTCCTTTTGCCCAATATCTTAGATTTTGTAGGTGGGGTAGTATTCTCTGACTCCATAAAAGAGAATTGATCAACATGTCCCTTCATACACAACAGCTTTGGAAGTTTTTGCAAGAAAAGTCCTTTCACCCACGGAGCCATAGGATGGTATGTCGCAGAGGAACGGTGGTGGACATTAATAACAAATACAGTCACTATAATTGACAGTGTTACAAATATCATGATAAATAAAAGATATTCTCCTATTAGAGGAATTACCTTTGAAGATGATGGAATGATCTCTTCAATGACAAGAAGGAAAACAGTAAGGGACACCAGAACAGACGTAGAGAGAGATAACTTTTCACCTTCATCAGATGGTAAGTAGAATACCAGGACAGTTAAGAAAGACAATCCTAGGCAAGGGACTATTAGGAATAGAGTGTAAAATAAGGGAAGACGCCTCAAAACAAAAGAATATGTAATAAATGGATAAGAGTAAATTCCATCTCTCCTCATCCCTTTCAAACCTGTGGCATTTAAAATGTCCCATTCTCCATTATCAAAGAAGTCCTTCCGATCTACATTTGCATCTAAGAGAATGAGGTCCACCATGTTCCCATCATAAGTCCATGATCCGAATTTCATTGAACAGTTTTGGCGGTCAAAAGGGAAAAATGTGACATCCATAGTGCAAGAGCTCTTATAACTGGCTGGTGGAGTCCATGTTATTGTGCCATCATATTTTACTATTGCTTTTGTCATTAGAGATCCCTCAAATCGTCCATCCGCACTGTAAGACAAGTAAAAACATACATCATTTCTCCTAATGTTTAACCAATAGGCCTTTGGCAATATTTTAAGAATATATTGGGCTCTAAATAGGCTTTAATGCTCTTAACCTACATGTCTTGTACTGAGAAAGTGTATTATACAGAAATGCAGAAAGACATGTTGCAAGCAGTTTTTTTAAATTATTATTATTATTATTATTATTGTTATTATTATGTTGTTATTATTATTATAGTTGTTGAAGTCAGTGTTTTACAGTAAATGTGATATTATGGTACCATTTAAACATTATATATACTGTAGCTTTCAGTGCATCACATCAGGTCCCATGAGTGAGTAAATAATATTGCTAGATTGCTGTGTTACTTACTGTACTGCATGTCTAGAAAAGCTCAACCATCTGGTGGCATATATTACTCCAACTCTTGATTGTATATTGTAAAGGTTTATTTTATTCTACATTTAGTTTTCAAACTCTTGTGAATAGCTCATTTACATCTGTGTTAATTCTATGTACTTTTTATACTTTTCACATAACTTATGGCTTAGATTATGGGTTTTCAACCAATACTACTAGTATCTGATATATCCGGTATTCTTCTATCCAGTGTTCTGCTGATGTTCTTGGTACTATATATTAATATAAATATATCTAACATAATCATATTATAATATAAAAAAATTAATTTTATAGGACGGGATTCAGACCTATTCAAAACTGCTGTTTTCCTCTTGCAGGGTGCGGAAAACGGCTGCATTTTGCAAGTGTGAATAAACACGCTACAACATTCCATTATGGATCTGGACTCTACAGATCCACACTTCTGGATGGAATGGTTTCTATTAGTGGAGTGGGATGAACAGGAAGTATACATCAGGTACACATGAAGGGAGCGGATGTATGGTAATTATACTGTAAGGGTTGGCATCAGCTCTTATGTACGATCTTGACTTCCACATCATCCCTATTTTACGCTAGGACGGAGTGAAAAATTTATGGTAAGGGTCAGCTGGCGGAAAATCCTTATGATTTCTGCATACAGTGGTTGGAGCTCTGACTGTAGTTGTAGCTGAGGTCAGCATCAGGTCCATAGTTACAATACAGTAAAGTACAATAATGGTTTTATTGTATTTCATTAAAATAATAAAGTTCAACATTCTTACTTTTCAAAGAGGACAATGTCAGGGAGCCACAAGGTCTCAGAAGGCACTCTAATATAAGTAATCCCACCATAATCTTTAGGATTCCATCGCAGTTTAAAATCCACCCATTCCTAGGGTATAAATCAAGATAAATGTAGTAATCATTACAATTCATATCCATTGATATATTTTTTTAGACTGCCAGTATATAACAATACAAGACACATCAGTGTTTGTTTACTGGTAAATTATAGACTAGATAAATACAATCTTAATTTGTATCATAGTGGTATACATCATTCTTTTTTTTTTTTTACTTTTACTTTATACATCCTTAAAACTTACTTTGTAATCATTATGACTAAGAGTTTTAAGGAAATTTGAGTTGGATATAGAATATGTTGTATGAGTTTGATGTAAAATGTAATTTTCAATATAACAATTATAACAACAAAAGTAAATACAGTCACTAATAAATAGACCAAAAATTATTGGCATGTTTTGGCCCAGAAGGGGAAGGAAAATACATGCAAATGACCCATACTTTTCTACCATGATGGTAATTTTAAAAATAATAATGACAAATAATGACAAACACATACAAGCATGTTTTACATAATGTTTGTGTATATATATATATATATATATATATATATATATCTCAAATTAATGATATGTATGTATAATGATATTTATATATATATTTATATATTTTATGTATGTATAATATTGTATATATATATATATATATATACATATATATATATGTGGGTGTAATATATGTAAACTTGTTAAATCAGATACCATCCCAAAAACAAAGAGGTGGCATGTATTGTGATATCAAGACATGAAATACATTGAATATTGTTGCGATGATGATATACTATACAAGGGGGCATTTTAATGAAATTACAGACTACAAAAACATTCTGGTGATATTTACACAGAAGAGGACTTCCTAGTGACCTGCATACCATACAGATTGCATTACTGCAGCTTTCAGTGACTATAATAATGCTGATTGCCTATTATAAAAGTTTGGTTAGTAATTTTCTAATCTCAAATTAAATTAGATCCTACATACAGTATGTCCATATTAAAAATTATAAACCAGATCTGACCTACATTAGACCACAGTTTTAACCCCAATTAAATATCAGTTTCCCTGGTTTTAAACTCCAATTAAAATCTGACCCCTGATTAAACATCAGACCCCGCATCTGACCTGTGTCAAGGCTGGCTAAGATGGCTGCTGTTTCCCATTATCTATGACCTTTAATGTATACATGGTGTAGAACCAGATGTTTCAAAATTATGTAGAACAACACACAAGACCAAGACATGTTGATAAGATGCCCCTTGTATTTGCCCAGCCATCCAACTCTGCCACTTGTATGTCTTCCTCCATCCATTTCTTACCCCCATTTATTCATTTGTGCTCCTTGCCGTGTCCAGCTATCCTCTTCTGTCCCTGTATCTGTTTACCCCCTTTTTTCTCCTGTCCCCAGTCTCCAAACTTTCTCTTTAAAAAAATCACTTTACCTTTGCGGTCCTATCCTTTTATTCTCCTTGGCATGCTCTCGCATAAATTATGTTACTGTTACAGTCTCCAGGGGAGGTTCTCACTGGGGCGTAGAGTCTAAACAAGGGCCAGGTATTCACTAGAGCCCCTGATGGTGGGGATAGGCTTGGATGCTGGCACCTGCTAGGTTGCGACCTAGGCTCCCAAGGAAGATCTGTAGAGAAGGTGCCTGAACAGGAACCGACTCACAACCTGGAACCCTAACACAACACAGGTATCGGGAACCCTTGCTCACAGAAGGCAGGCTGGAACCATTGCACACAGAAGCAGAGAAGCACAAATATGCAAATATGAACTTGGGCATACAAGACAGCAGGCAGGAACCCAAGTATACGAGATGTCAGGCTGGAACCCATACATAGTAAACAGTAAGGCAGATATACAAAGGTATAGGCCAGAAATATATGGGATCCAGAGTTATGGAACAGATGACAGACAGCGCCTCCCAGGTACACCTGAGTAACTACAGGATGGAATTAGCAAGAGACACCAGGTGTATGGTGAGACTGTAAGTGGGTGCTATAGAGATGGTAACACACCAAAGGCAGGAGAGCAGAGTCCGATGGGCTGACTCACTCTCATGCACACACACACTGTAAGATGTAACACAGTGAGATGGTAAACACCGGAGAGTAACTCACGGGAGAGACACAAGGAGAGCTGTAATGCACCAAGCGCCAAATTTACTAAGCGCGGGTTTGGAAAAGTGGAAATGTTGCCCATAGCAACCAGTCAGATTCTAGATGACATTCTAGTATGTTATGCTATAGGCAACATCTCTACTTTTCCAAACCCACAGCTTAGTAAATCTGGCCCCAAGTGTAAAAGAATGGAGGGAACCCAAAACCCAGGCCCCGCATGCTGCTTGATGACAAACAGTGGCACACACACACACACACACACACACACACACACACACACTACAGCGCAGATGGAAAAGCTCAATGCCAGGTACAGAGGGTGAGAGGTGGAAAACTTACAATCACTCAGCAGAGGAGGAAATGCTGTGTTGGTTAGAGACTCGCTGCACACTGCAGACACCACGGGGCAGACAAGAAACAGAGAAGGCAAGGGTAACAACAAAAGAACACAGGGCAGAAATCACAACACGATACAAGGTAGGAGCACAAGGAGAACACAATCAGAACACAGGCAAACACATGAACACCAGACGCTATAGCCGACAATGAGGCTTCCCAAGCCCCTATTATTTAAAGTCCAACCCACCAATCAGCTGCAGAACTCAGGCAGACCTACTTGATCAACTATCAGCTGAGAAAAAACCAGACACATGTAACCCAGACAGGGAACTTCACAGGCTGCTAGGATTTCTCCTGCACGTGTAACAGTAACCACATTTGTTACATCACCTCATTCACAGAAACAATCTGGGTCAATATTCCGACTTAATAACGGTCCTAAAAATATGCAGGCCATGTGCGTTTCTCAGCGGTTTTTTGCTATCTGCGCATGCACGCCGCAGATATTACGCATAACAACTCATTATTTCCGTACCTAATGACATCCATTAGATACGCAAGAACAAAGGGCCTGATCCAGAGCAACGCTCGCAAGCGAGCGTACGCTCATCGTAAGCGAATTTTCGTCCGAAAATTCGCAATGCGCATGCCCAGTATGACAGGTTCCGGTCGCCCGCGCGTCATGAGCGAATAGCGGGCGTATCGTTAGCGTATTTTTCGCTCGGCGGGCGTATTTTTTTTACGATGGTCGGCTGGGCGCCCGTTTTACTACTGGGAGGCAGGGTTAGCCATTTAAATTGTACAGTATGGGCGTGCTTAGCGTATTTTCTCAGCGTATTTTCTGCGAATTTTCGTACGGCCGACGGTCGTACCCAGTGTAGGGTATAGCCGCCGTAAGCAGGGACTTTACTATGGGAGTGCGAGGGGCGTGTAGGTTGATACGACGAGCGAACGTTCGCATTCGCCCGTCGTTGCGAATTTTCGTAGCGCTGGATCAGGCCCAAAGATACGAAATGTGGGTGGGGAAGGCATTTAAATTGGACAGTATGGGCTGGGTTAGGAACTTCCATTCTTACTTTAGCCAACTCCGCACAAACATACGCACATACAGTTAAGGTAGGCGTGGCTGGCGGAAGTCAGCAAAAACCTGTAAGAACCATTGGAGTGCACTTGCAACTTAGTTGTGTAGTTTTGCAAATCTGCGTGTACTTATTTCATATGTTTATGTAAATGACTCAATTACATCTGTTATCTGATGTGGCCAGATAGGTGTTATCTTGTCTATGAAGTACATATAGCAAAGGAACTCTTAAATATTGATTCATTTTTTCCACATCTAAAATCGGTATTAGAATAAGCAGAACTGTAAATTGAAAGGGATCCAGACTTAAGTGGCAATTCTGTACGTTAGCCTCTGCAACGGAGGTTAATGTACAGAAATTGCTACCTTATGTATTCTGCATGCATTTCTGTGCATGCAGAATACTGAATTGTATGCTTAAAAACCAATGCCCACCCACCATCTCGTACACATGGTGAGTGGGCCTGCCTCCCATGTGTTCTGATGCAGAGTTACATGTACTGCACTCTTGTTATTAAATGCCCTACCCTAACTTTTACAACTAGCCGCAGACCTAGTCATAACGGGGTTTCCCTCGCCCGCGACCCCTCATTTAAATGGCTATCCTTGCCTATATGGCGGGGACACAGCCATCTTAAATGAAGGGTCTCCCTCTTCATCGTAACTTACACAACGAACGATTCGTAAGTACCGTATATACTCGAGTATAAGCCGACCCGAATATAAGCCGAGGCACCTACTTTTGACACAAAAACCTGGGAAAAGTTATTGACTCGAGTATAAGCCTAGGGTGGGAAATGCAGCAGCTACTGGTAAATTTCAAAATAAAAATAGATACCAATAAAATGTCATTAATTGTATCATCATGTGTATCCAGCACCCAGTATCCAGTGTGCCCCTCTGTGTGTCCTGCCAGTCAGTCTGCCCCCTCTAGGTGTGTCCTGCCAGTCTCTGCCCCTTCCCTGCTGAAACATTGGACTTACCTCAGTTGCCCCTTAATGCCTGCCAACATATCTGCTCCTTAATGTCTGCCCATAATGCCAGCCTCCATGTCTGCCCCCAAATGCCAGCCTCCATGTCGGCCCCCAAATGCCAGCCTCCATGTCGGCCCCCAAATGCCAGCCTCCATGTCGGCCCCCAAATGCCAGCCTCCATGTCGGCCCCCAAATGCCAGCCTCCATGTCGGCCCCCAAATGCCAGCCTCCATGTCGGCCCCCAAATGCCAGCCTCCATGTCGGCCCCCAAATGCCAGCCTCCATGTCGGCCCCCAAATGCCAGCCTCCATGTCGGCCCCCAAATGCCAGCCTCCATGTCGGCCCCCAAATGCCAGCCTCCATGTCGGCCCCCAAATGCCAGCCTCCATGTCGGCCCCCAAATGCCAGCCTCCATGTCGGCCCCCAAATGCCAGCCTCCATGTCGGCCCCCAAATGCCAGCCTCCATGTCGGCCCCCAAATGCCAGCCTCCATGTCGGCCCCCAAATGCCAGCCTCCATGTCGGCCCCCAAATGCCAGCCTCCATGTCGGCCCCCAAATGCCAGCCTCCATGTCGGCCCCCAAATGCCAGCCTCCATGTCGGCCCCCAAATGCCAGCCTCCATGTCGGCCCCCAAATGCCAGCCTCCATGTCGGCCCCCAAATGCCAGCCTCCATGTCGGCCCCCAAATGCCAGCCTCCATGTCGGCCCCCAAATGCCAGCCTCCATGTCGGCCCCCAAATGCCAGCCTCCATGTCTGCCCCCTAATGGCCCTAGTCTGTCTTGTCCAGTCCCGTGAACTACCTTCCGTCCGCCATGCTTGGTTCAGTGTTTCATGTCGTTTGTCTCAGGTCAGTCCCTTCTGGCCTGGTATAATTCCTGCTTACCTGACTTCGCTTTCACCACTGTCCGGTATCCATCTTGGGTTTCCTCTCCTCCTTCCATGGGTCTGGTTCAACGGGGCACGACCTGTTGTTGGGACGCAGCCAAATCCATCCCCACCCTCTGGGGCTCTGGTGAAGACCACCTGATAACAAAGTTCCCGTACCCCGGCAGCCAACACCTCTTCTCTCTTATGGCCACCCTGGTTCTCTCCCCAGGTAATCCCGGGGTGCTGTAACACAACCTCTTCTCTGTTACGGCCACTCTGGTTCTCATTCCAGGTAATCCCGGTGTGCCGAAACACCAGCAAAGACTTTATCCTGGAACTCTGTGGTCTGAGATGGTTGTACTTATGTATCATCTTGGAGGGCAGGTGCCCCTTCATTGAAAGAAACCAAGTACCTGTTGGGGACCAGTACACTTTTTACCTTACACAGAAGAGTGTTTGGGTAAATTAGGGTATTAAAGGAACTCTTACCGTTTTATTTCTTTGAACCATTATTGTTGGATTTGTTTACATTTTCCTCTTGGACCACAGTGATTATATTAATTTTGTGTATAGTTTGTACTGAAATATATGGTATGTTTATTTAGTTTTATTTTGTGTGACTAGTGGATTTAAAATTTGCATAGGCCAGTCTAGCACAATATTAGGGATACTCACTGCGCCGGAACACTAATTTACATATGCTGGATTGAGTTTTGTTTTAGAGTGGAGTGGCAGCTATTAGAGCAGTGTGCGCCAGGAAACATTTAACATTTTTACATTTGGGACCCTTTGTGAAACATTATTTATAATAATAATAATAATTAAAGGCAACCTTGCATATAAAAAGTAATTTTAAATGATTGTTTGTGTAAACCACCTAAACGGCTTTGGAATTGTTACCAAATACAAAATATTCTTTTTAATATTTTTATATTATATATTATGTGGCATCATAGTTGTAGTGTAGTTACGGGTGGGATCCGCCTATTCAAATGGCCCTTTTACAACATGGCCGTTTTCACCAATGATTTTGTGATGAGGGATGAGTTTCTGTTCCCTGCCAGAGAGAAATTTTCGAAAAAATCCCCATCACGAATCACCAGCCGCAACGGGTGAGTATTTCCCCAACCCTTATCCTAATCCTTACCCTAAGCCTCCCCTTCCATTACCCTAACCCTCCCTTCACTGCAGCCTAACCCTAAGTCTCCCTTCCCCACAGTCTGACCCTAACCCTTCCCTTCCCTGCCCTTAACCCTCCCTTTCCCAGAGCCTAACCCCCCCATAAGCCTAAAGTCCCTGGAGAGGGTTACTCACCTCTTCGGTGGTCCAGCGACTTCTGAAAAGGAATGTGTGAGTATGCCGATTGCATACTCACACATTCAAAACAATAAATGCTAAAATGACTTTCATTCGAAATAGATACAGATGAAAAGTCACTTTCGGCTGTCTCTACTTCACAATGACAGCAATCGGTTTGGGGACCACCAATACAACATGTTTACAATAAATCTGTCTCAAAGTAAAATTCACTTTGATTGGAATAAAAGAAAATACAGTGCATATCCACCAGTGATAAGAATAAACACTTCATTTGTTTCTTTATTACTGCAAGACGTGAAGATAATAACATTCGTTTGACTCTGAACAGGTGATTTTATATAAAAATATGAAAATGTCATTACCTGTCTTAGCCACACATTAGTGGTCATCAATTGCTTTTTTTCATCCTGTCAAAAAATAAATGAAAAGTGACGTTAGTTAGTCTCTATAACAAACTATGACACCTTTATGTTCATGCCTTCACTCCTGTCACGTATCACACATTGAATATAGCAAATCAGGAAATCACTGGAAACTGAGGTAGTAATATTACAATCTACAAACTTTTGTAAGTTTTCTATTCATTTATAGCACATTAGTAAACTGACCAATATAGAGTGTGTGGCAGCATTGTTTGCTAAGTAGATAGACTCATAAGTGTCATCTTGTGTGTTTAGCATACACGTCTCAGCAGATCAGCAGTTTACTAAGCGCACTGACCAGAGCCGACCATGGGACATTATACACATACACACGTATTATATATATATATATATATATATATATATATGTATATATATATATATGTATATATGTATATATGTATATAAAAGTGTGTGGATGGCACTCCGTGCGTTGCAGGGGTGGAATACTCAGGTGCTCAACCAGCTCAAGAAGAAACAGCAATATAATATGTCCTGCCGACACTCCGTGTCCCGGTACCAGGGGGAGCACTCGGTTGGGTAAGTAAACCATGGTGATTACAGGGGAGTCATATTTCTTCTGTTGCAAACAGAATTAGAGTTGAGAAGTGATGATTCCTATCCCAAGTTTAAGTAATAGTGTGATAGTAAACCTGGTCAGTATGTGTGCAGTAAGCAATTCAAAGATATATCCCTGCATGCAAAGAATAATTAACTTGACTCTCCCTGAAATCAACATGGTTTAGCCCAGGAGTAACTTTCCTCTCTTATTTTCAATCTCCTTCTTAAGTCTGAATCAGGCGCATTGTATTCAAATACATACACTTTAATATGGAGTTGGCCCCCCTTTTGCAGCTATAACAGCTTCCACTCTTCTTGGAGGTCTTTCCACAATTTGTGCCCTTCATTCTTTAGAGCATTTATGAAGTCAGGCACTGATATTAGATGAGAAGGTCTGGCATGCAATATTTATTTCAGTTCATCCCAATGGTGCTCGATGTGGTTGAGGTCTGTGCTCTGTGTGGGTAAGTAAAGTTCTTCCACATCAAACCCAACAAAACATGTCTTTATAGTCCTTGTTTTTTTTCAGCTATAAAATCAGCAGAGCATTGCTGAATTTTACACACCATAGACCTGAATCACAGCTAAGAAAATGCAGCTTTTTAGGTGCGTACATTTAAGAAGGGATGTACTGCACAGACATAGTAACGTAATATACACAAATTACGTAGGACTTAAGAACGGGACAGCTCTGAATCACCATTACGAAAATTTCCTCAAGGTTCATAATGACTTAAGAATAAAAGGGTGTGCCGGTAAAACTTAAGAACGAAGATAAGAAGATTGGGTAGAGGGAGCCATTTAAATGAGGAAATCTCATTTAAATTTCTTAATTAGCACAAAGCTACAAAACCTAAAGATAAGGTAGCTTGATGGTATTCGTAAGTCGGTTAAGAAGCTGAAAACTGGGGGCGTGTCAGGGGAGTCGCCTTGCTACTTTTTGTGTATAATTAAGAACCTAAATTATTATTACGTGTGAATATGGCCCCATGTGCCTTTGCAATCATTGACCCCGCTCTGTGGTTATATGTGGTCTTCCGCTTCGTGGCTGAGTTGCTGTTGCACCTAAAAGCTTTCACTTTCTAATAATTTCACTTACAGTTGACCATAGAATATCCAGCAAGGATGATATTTCATGAACCGTTTTATTGAAAAGATGGCATCCTATCACAGTACCACGCTTTAAGTCACTGAGCTCTTCAGAATGACCCATTTTGTATCACAAATGTTTGCAAATGGAGGCTGCATGGCTAGGTGCCAGAATTCAATATTTAGCAGGACAATAATAAAATAATGATAAAATAATTGTGTCCATATAGTGTATATCGATAGATAACAATACACAAGGTCAGTATTAGGATGTATGGTGCCTCACTTCACACTATAAATTTGTGCCCTCCTGTTTTTAAAAGGTTAATATTTAAAGAATATGATACCCTCTAGGTTAAGCTGCCACTCACAAAAACATTGATGCCACTACACCCTCTATAGTACCAGTGTAAAAAATTATGTGTGTACTGGGTGCTAATTGGTGAACAAACACCTCAACTAGATACAGACAAAAAAATTTAAAGTGCTCAATCCCTAGGTTAGTGAAACCGAATTTCAGAAAACAAACAGATTCAACACAAATGATTAATCAAATAGTAGGTGAAAACTGTGTAACAAAGAATCATAAATTGTAATATCGTTATCAGGATTACTGTGGTTTATTTAACTAACTGTATTTAGCTTATGTGTGTGTTCACCAATTAGTGCCCAGTAGATTTATATTTTGCAACACTAAGTTGTATCACTAGTTGACAATAGAGAGAACCCACAAGTGAAGGCAATACAATACAGAGTGAACACTAGTGACTGCTATTTAATACCAGCAGCTTATGAGTAACCAGACCTGACTTGAATAATAATAATAAAAAACATATACATAAATAATTTTTCAAATAAAAGTAATAGGTTTTAAGGTTTCTTTTTTGTTAATTAACCCCAAAATAAAACAAAACCCAAATTTCTTAAAATACAGTATGTCACAGTCTACTCTATTTACAACTACTTTACTTTCCACATTTCCTTTTTTGTTACACGCTTAACACAAACTTGAATACTTTTTATTTCCATATTAGATTTACCTTCAGTTTTGATACTCACTACTGCATGACTGGATCATCATATAGAGCACTTTTATTATACAGCCTGGCTGGCACAGTATGTGATTTATGGCACGTGCCATATGTATCAATCCCCAATGTCTCAGAGACTTTGGGCCTGATCCAGACCTCCGCCGATGCCGTATTGGCATGCACGGTGCAATTACACATTGTTACGCCAGCTGAAGGCTACCCTAACTTCAGCCGGTGTAACAGTGTGTAATTACGCCAGCCACAGGAGCGTAACTGGTCAAACTTGCCCTCATTTCCTCACCTCCCCCCGTAACTGTTGCGTAGTTACGGCGAGGAACACCGCCTCAACCATAACTACGCAACAGTTAGGGAAACCCAATCTTGAGGAACAGGTTTCCATAACTACGCCGGGCAACATGTGCCCGGCGCTTGCGCAGATAGGCAAAACTGTCGATCTTACGCATATGGTCACCGTAACCATACCAGTGGCCATGGTTCAAGATCAGACCCTTTAGGCTTCAGGGCAGGGTCTTCTAACCCAGTGTGATTGTACTACCCAGTAATGTTATATGATCGTTAAAATTGTCAAACGCTACCTAATATGATAATACAATTTAAAAAATCTGTAAATAAATGAAATATATACATTTCATGCTTTGGTACTTCATTAAAATTAATAAAACAAATTGGGGGTTTGAGAAGTGCTTTGTTTCTGTATTATAGGAGCCTCAGCCTTATACCAGGGAGAGCATGCCTCCAATTCAAAATAGTTTCAAATTTTAGATTAACTCCCACATTCCTCCAGTTCACACAAAATTAACTCCCCTTAAACCAGTATGCAAATTGAAACCACACCCCCAAATTCATACTGAGTTAGTCCCCCTCTCTCCAGTCACATTAAATTATCCCCGATTTCCAGTTTACACTGAATTTACTAGTAACACTAAGTTAACCCTCCCACTCTCTGTTCAATCTGCTTCTTATTTACATTAAATTATCTCACCTCCAGCCTGCAGATAACACTAAGAAATCCCTCCCCTTACTTTACACTCATTAAACTACACTTAATAAACTCTCCATCCCCACTGAACTAAGCCTCTATTACAGTGTGGAAATCACTCACCACTCCTGTGCCTCCTCTACTTTCTTCTCTTCAACAATTTCGCACTTCTGCCCATGGTTGTTACTGTTCCCCTCAGCCAACAGCCCTGTAGAGTGTCATACTGGCCAAGGTGTAGATACTCCCTTAAAAACTGTCCTTTAACTCACTGACCTGATATTCTGAATAATCTGCATGCTTTACACTACAGTTAGTAATTTTACTTGCTCAGCTTTTCCTATCACAGGAACTTCTATTTTTTATGCTGCTAAATAAATTCCTGTAGGTATTTGACAATAATTTATAGTCTGTTTTACTATTTGACAAAAGTTTTACTTATTTTTCTACTGTTAAAAATATCTTAAAATGGTTTCTTATGAACACGGTAGGAAACCACTTATCAGTGTACAAAAAAATGATATATACATACTTGACATAGCATTCCAGGATTCCAACAACTCCTTCATCTTTCATAGTAAAATAAGATCTGAAGAAATGAGGTCTGCAGTTCTGCCAATTCAGCTATTCCTCTTATGACCTATTTTACATACTGTTCAACACTTTTTCACCGTCAGCTTAAGATTACCATGAATGCCCTGAAACTATACTAGCATTTGTTCACACTATTATTAATGCTTGATGGTTCAGTAATTATTCTGGGTGATCTTACATACCTCTATATACATGGTTAATTTATCGGATGTCTTCTAAAGTAAACTATTCTCAGTGATCATCTTTACTAAAATAACATTTTAGACTATTTTCATTTTGTGCTGTGATCATCAAACATAAAATCAGAGTTTGTAGAACAAGAAGAACCATTATGGTAGAACATATCCACAATGCAAGCTTATCGCTATTTAGGCAATCCATGGGTCACTGCTTTAGGGTCTGTTTTGTTAAAATGCCCTTTTAGCGAAGTTACTTGAAATCATAATTTCTCCTTGTAGATCCTGAGCCCTATGCAGCTTATCCAGAAAGGAATATAATTCAACTTACCTTTACAGCTATGCTCTCTCTCCAGCAATGTCAGCATCTTCAGGATTCCTGAATGATTGGGGAAGCTGAACTGAGCTGTGACTCTACTAAATGTCAGGAAATTGCAGTGTATTTATATGTATATATCCTTCCTAATTAGACCTATTAGTCTGGGTCCTGGCTATGGATGGTTAAAAACTCTATTTTACAGACACAAATAACAGGACCGTATTTATAATTGAGTAAGTCTGCAGTAAAATGGTACAGCACATGCAGCATATCTGCAACGGAGCAAAACTAACCAATGCTGCGCTCTATTCGGAAAAGAGCCCTCCCCGCACAGGGAGTGTGCTCACCCCCCCATGTTTAGGAGGTACGCATGGGGGGTGAGCTAAGACATGCAAATCATACAGTAAGGTTTTGGCTAAGCCCTTTCAAATGATGCAGTATCCCACATGGAAGGGTTTCTTTGCGGGATATTTAATCTAGGGTCCCTGCTAGCGGATACAAAATCCCCACATAGGAGAGCAGGGGGGAGTGGCCTGCTCTCCTACATGTGTACTTGTGAATCTTAAGTTCCATATGATAGCCTCCATAGACTACCTTATGGAATGAATGAGTAAGTCTGAATACAGTCCATAGTACTAAAGATATTTTATAGAAATAACTGTAATGACTAAATGACATAGTGACATTTGACCAGATCCAGACCTATAAAACCCCTTTTAAGTTTGCCACTAAAAACCTGGGTTTTTGGTGGTGATTTAAGAGGGACCGGGGTCCTGGTCCTGGGTCTAATGACCCGGGACTCAGATATGGGGAAAAAAAAGAAGGGTTTTTCCTGTGTGCATTGGTGATGTAAAAGGTTTTTTAATCCAGGTCTCACCTAATATACCCGATTGTTATGGTTGCAGCAGAAATTATAGAGTGAATCGGCCCATGAATGGAGTCCATAAACAATGAAAAAAGGAGATTCATTAGTTGCAAAATGCAGGGCCGGCCCTAGCTATAGGCAGCATAGGCGAGTCACCTATAGCGGCATCTTGTCAGGGGGGGCCCCCCCAGAGCAGAAAAGGAAATGCAACACGTGTATCAGCTCCTCCCCCTTGTAAAGTGCGGATCTTCAGTCAGCTAATTGCACATTGCCCATTGGTACCATTGTACCTCCACTGTGACCCTCTAATAGCAAAGTAAATTTTCTGCTAGGGGGCACCAACCAAATCTTGCCTAGGGCATCAAATTAGCTAGGGCCGGCCCTGGCAAAATGGGTAGCATTATTGTAGGCGAATTCAGCCTAAGCCCAATCGTCCTGAAACTTGGAAGTGTAGCATCACAAGTATTGATCAAGGGCCTGGTTCATTTTGTTTTTCCATTAGTCTGAGGATGATAGCCCAAGTAAAGTCTCACTTTGATCCAGAAGGCATGACAGAAAGACCTCCAGAAGCTGGCAACAAACTGGAAACCATGATCAGAAACAATGGGCCTGATCCAGAGCTACGATGCTACACTGATCGCTGTAGCGCTCAGCGTAACATCGGTGCTCTGGCCCGACACTC
>WWET01004217.1:76559-89324 GCA_011038615.1 Limnodynastes dumerilii
GCAGGAATACATTTTCTATGCACCACCTACATATAAACATATCATTTAATCTATCATATAGAACTTTCAGTGTAAGTACTTTTTGAACAAGTGTCAGCAGTCTTTTCGTACTTGACCCCTGGGTCATTCCTTTGTATGATAACCCAGTCTATAATAATAAATCCCAATATTAAATGTAAATAAGCTAAATTCATATATTCAGTGGCCACTTTGTAGGTACTCTAGATACTTCCATGTTAATGCACGTATCTAGTCATACAGCAGCAAACCAATGCATTAAAGCACACATACCTGGTAAAGGGGTTCAGTTGTTGTTCATACAAAACACTAGCAAAGAAATGTGATCTTGGTGACTGACACCTGAACTTTTGGTATCTGAGTATAATAATTACTATCATCCCTAATTTCTAGGGTCTTGCAAAGGTTTTGTAGTACCACACAAAGCACATGTCATACCATGACAAAACCATGCATAAATAATGGTTCAGTGAATCCTATACCCTTGTAGATGGGCAGCAAACAAAGCCATTAATTAAGAAAGGACAGATTTGGTGGTGAAGGTAGAGAAAGGAAGAGGACATGAGGGCAGGTGACACTGCTCACGAGAAGGCAGTGAGTGCCAAAAACAGGGAAGATAGGGACACAGAGAACCAGGGTGAGAAGTATGATGGAAGGTTAGGAGGAGAGGTGAAATAGAAAACGTATATGGGAAAAAAGTTGTTGTGGTCCAACATGGTGCAAGCAGAGGTAATAATGTTAAGGAATAGGCAAAAAGAATATATAGAGAATGACCTGTGAAGTTAGACCAGTGGCAATGGCCATAAAGTCAAGATAATGGTAATATATGGCAAAAGGCTAAGGGCCTACTCTTGCACCATTCGGTCAAGAATACCTTAATGAAATAATAACACAGAGACATTTGCTGTATTTAAAAAACGGGACTACGTTTATTTATTGGTGGCTGAATTAGATTTTAAGACTAAACATAGAGGTATGAATGGATGGCCCAGTAGCAGACGGGGGTCAGCAAATATGTCATAACAAACTAACAAACATCTGTTGCCCTCAGTGTCCCCCACAAGTCTTCTCCAGCAAGAACACAAAGCTCTCACAGAAATCCAAACCAATCAAACTCCCAAATTTACATCAATGATGATGCACACCTGGCAGATGCATTCTGCTCTGTGAACATACTCTTGACCAGTACTGAAAGAAAACCCACCAACAGGTAAATAAATGTTAACCTCTATACCAAATAACAACAACCCCATAATATACATGCTACCTAACCAGGTCAAGGGAAACGTATCACAAGAGTGGAAGGAAACACCTGCCCATCCTAAAGAGGGTAAATAACTCCTGAAAACCTAAAAGACACCACTGGTCAATCAGGCCTTTGTTGATTTGTAAATCTTGATTTGTAACACAAGCAACAGATTCCTCATTAAACACCAGGGGCCAGATTTTCCCATAGCAACCAATCGGATTCTAGTTGACATTCTCTAGTATGTAATAGGAAAGTGAGAGCTAGAAACTGATTGGTTGCTATGGGAAACATCTCCAAATTTGGCCCCACATTCTTAACACGTGCAAATTCACCGCTTTCTTCCAAGCTGCCACCAACTCGCACACATGGAAAAAACCAAAGTTAGCCCAAGAAAAGGCTTACTTAAACAAGCTACCCTCAGGTCACATTTGGAAAGGCAGTCAATGGGGCTGATGCAGAGTTGAGAGCAATTACATAAATCTGTAGCTTGGCAAAACCATGCTGAACTGCAGGGGAGGTAAATTTAAAATGTGCAAATAGAACAAGCTCAGATGTGATGTTTTGTAGCTCAAGACTAAATTAGAGTTTAAAATAAAGATGTCCAGTATTTATGTGCAATAAGCAAAATCTGCCAGAATTTCCCCAGCATGAGATTGTTATTATTATTATTTGGCACCCCTCACATTCAAGCAAGGTTTTCCTAGGTGCAAATTAACTAAATTGACACCTATTTGTCCAATTGCTCCTACCTCTGGATCAGCCCCAATAACTTTTCCAACATCAATCAACATCAATAGGATGCCTGAGGCCCTGCAAGCCCAACCTTTCATGCCTTTAGATAAAATACCACTTTTTGTAAAATCAACACCCCCCCAATAACCAAGGAGAAATGTGCCACCCTTGCTAATAAGGACAACTTAGACGCTCTGGACCTGCTCTTCCTGGATTCTTTCCATAGCTACTTCAGTTATTACACTTATCTTCTCTGCCTTTTTACACCTTGTATTGGGCCCACTTGTATTGGACATTATACTAGCCATGACATATGGATCTAAACATTTTGCTACATTAGCTAATAAGCTTAAGCAACAAAGCTATCACTCATTCTATGCAGCTAGAACTGCTTTTGTACTCTCCTCACTTGTGTGCAAGTCAGTTTGTGTTCCAAATAAAGGAAGTTTGAGTTTCAAACACAGGATGTGATGCCATCAATTACAGTCTGGCTTGCGCTATAAAAGAGCTTCCTTGCTAGCAAGATGTTACTAGATTATTGTGCTAGCTGTATGGACCAAGTTTGTCTGTATTTTTACATGCATTTTGTCCAGACTTTGGGCCTCATTTACAAAAAACGATTTGAAACAGCGATTTCAAATCGTTCTATCTGGCGTCGATTTTGCCACGATGCGGAGCAGAAGATCTGCAGCGTCGTGGCAACATCAGAAGACCGGACATCTGCTGCTGACACTCCAATCAACATGAAGACTTCTATCAATTGTATCAATTGTTGAAAAATCTTCACATCAAGAAGAAATTCCTATGAAAGATGACAGCAAACTGTGAGTGATCCAATTTTTTTATTTATTACACACGATACACTAAATACATAACACATAGCTTAGGAGAGATGACCACCGCAGGTAAGTGCATACAGTAGGGTACAATGTTAGTTTTTAACTTGTTTACATGTATACTTTATGTAAATCTTTAATGTGTGTTTAATGTTAACTGTATTATTTTTTTTACACACTACACAGACACATGGTTAGAATCCTTAGCCATGCTGCCGCTGATATTATTACAAGGCTCATCAATCCTGAGCCTTGTAGTTCTATCAGTACAGCATGGCTAAGGATTTCAGCCATGCTGAACTTAGATTTTTTTACACACAAAAACACGTCAACTCTATTGACATGTGTTTTTGATGCTCCGAGACAGCACCTCAGCCGGAAATCGCACCTCTGTGGCTGCGATTTATTTTTTTTTTTGTGATTTAAAATCACACTAAAGGCGATTTCTTCAAATCGCCTTTAGTAGATACAGCGATTTTCCTATTTCTTCAATGGCAAACATCTGGACGATTTCTGTCCAGCGATGCTTGCCATTGCGATTTTTTTCAGTTAAATCACACAATGTGAGCCTTTGTGAATACCGCGATTTCACTTCAGAGGCTCAAATCACGCGATTTGTGGCGATTTCAATGAAATGGTTTTTTGTAAATAGAGCCCTTTATCCTGGAATTTCTGGTTATCAAGTCTGCACCTTGTCCTGTCTCCATTTTGGAATCTCTTGTTACCAAGTCTGCACCTTGTCCTGTCTCCATCTTGGAATCTCTTGTTACCAAGACTGCACCTTGACCTGACTCCATCTTGGAATTACCTATATTAAGCAAGATTGCTTAAACACCTTTGTTTTTCCTGTTTTTCACTGTGTTCCTGTCATGGACTTCCATGCATGACACCAAGGAGCAAAGATGAAAAGAGCATAACAAACTAGCTGCGTGAGCCTGCACCACCAACCCGCGACCACTACCAAGACAAGACGTTATCAGTTGTATTAGTTACACCAGGAACATGCCTAGTCCTAAATGGAATATTAAATTTTAAACACTTTAATACCAGCAACCTTAATAAACATATTGCAAGAGGAGAAGAAGACTGCTGCCCATATGCAAAAAATAACCCCACCAGTTCCAGAAAGATTCAGAAACTTCCTCCCCAACCCCACCTTTAGCTAATGCTGCAACGCAACCCCACCTGTCTGATTTAAGTGATATTCAGACCTCCGTCTTTTGTGCCCGTCCGTCCGTAACTAACCGATTGAAGTTACTGGGCATGCATAGTAATTATTGTACACTATTTACAAGGCGTTTCGCTACGTAGATTGTGTACATGCGGTCTAACGGCTAGCTTTCTGTGGTTTCATGGGATTAATATCAAATGCATTACTAATTAGGTGGTACATGTATGCTGTCTTCCAATCTGAATTGGTCTTATTGAATTATCAAGTGTTTTGTTCTGGTGAAGCTATTTGAAGACTCGCTGGTTTATGTTTTGTTCTGATCATAGCATATCTATTTTATAATATTGTTTTTTTTAATAATGTTCTACCTCCATACCCAATTTACCTATACTAAATACTGCTAATTCATTATTTTTAAATTATACCTGCGCTTTGTTGTCTTTTTGTATTGGTATGAACAAAAGGTAAGTGACGATCCAGCCTAATTACCACCAACGTGTTTCAGACAACACATTTTTAAGGTGTAACAAGGGTTGCTTAGACCTCCAAAGTCCCTTTGCAGCAGATGTTCATAAATGCTCTTAGAACGCCCCCAGGGAAGATTCTTGTTCTGGCAATGGTAGTGTATTTATAAACAGTGCTTCCAGCTGCTGTCAGCTTTCCTATGCTGGCACAGAGGGAAGGGGGAGGGGTGGTCAGAGGTAATGGGACAGACTGTATGCTGCACATGTGTAGAATAGTGACTGCCAGCTTGTGTGTAGAGGGGTCAGCATTTTGCAACTGCACCTGCCAACAGCACTACACAGTTGCTGGATGGGGGCACAAGTTTTTCCTCCACCCAGAGTTCTGCTGGTACCCTTGGTTTTGGGCATGCTCAGTGTACAGAGATTTGGGGGGGGGGTACGCTATGCTATAAGGTGTACGTCAGACGAAACGCGTCTGACTCTATTTCAAAAGTATTACTAATTAGAAAGTTTTACCAATGAATGGGTAAGTATGGTGAATTTATCAGGCTTTGGGGAAGGCAGCCTTAGGATCAGGCTGCAGGGAGGAGTGGGTTAGGGTTAGGGTAATGGAAGGGGAGCTTTAGGGTAAGGATTAGGATAAGGTTTGGGGTTGATAAATACTTACTATTGGCCACTGCGTGTTCGTCTTGTGGATGATAGATTGCTTCTCCTCGGTGAGGCAGGAGCAAAAGTAAAAAAATGGCTGGTATCAAACAGCCCTTAAAGAAAAAAAGGGCCACAAACCACAGACCCACACCAATGTCAGGCCCTATGTGTATTTCAATAGAGATCATTTCTTATTCCAGGGCATTTAGATATTCATTGCTCACTCGCAACTTCTGTTTCATTGCTTGCTTCTTCATTGTTCGCAAAATATGTTGTCACTTGTACAGTTTTATGAACAACACTTGTTTTAGAAATACAAGCTAACAATAAGCTTCCTTCACTATTCACAACATGGATTCTTAATATCTTGAGAGTCTAGTGATAAGATTGTCATGCTGTTGGTCTATAACTAAAGGATTATAGAATAGTATGTATGCTATTTGGGTCAGACAAGCATCACAGGATTACTACACAAATAAAATACAATTACAATTACAATCTTGGGCTGACAATATTTCTATAAATACAGTGTATATATTCAGTGGGAATCAGACACTAACATTGTGGGATTGGATCCTAATGAAATGAAAGGCTGCTTTGGCAAGATTATAAAGTCTTTTAAAATGGCAAAATTCTAATTTTTCATTGTCAGGAAAAAGAAATCATTGAATTATATTATTTTGAAATGGAAAGTGACACTTTTTCTGATTTGCTCTCTCCTGAATAGCAAGTGTAAGATCTTGAGCTCTCCTTTTATGTACAAGTTCAAACACAATTGGGGCCTATCTGTAACTCAAAGCCAATATCCTAGTGTGAAATTCCCATGATTATATCTGACATTACAGAAACTGTGCAGCAAAGTCCATTAACTGTATTAAAACAGCCCAGACAGCAGGATATAACTCTTTTGTTTACATCTTATAACACAAGGCAGTTCCCCTTGGTCTTGAGACTGCTTTCAAGTATTTCCAAATTCCATATCTCCATTTCAAAATCTAGACCTACTTTTGTTTCATATGGCAAAAAAAATTGCATTCAAATTTATTCATTATGATCACATAATAGCTCACAATCTTTGTAAGGGCCATTCAATAAATATTTCTAAAAACCATTTACTTAATAGCTAGTGCACAAAGTCTACAGTTGACTTATTATTCCTTTAAGCTGCTTTTCTCTGCATTTTACCCATGGTTGACGACTCTCCCGGAATGTCCGGAAGACTACCGGAATCCTGCGAGATCTCCTGGACTCCCGGGAGAGCACCCTTTTCTCCCGGAGACAAGCTCTGAGAGAGCCATGCCTCCCAAGTTTTTGGTTTTTTTTAAAACCACTGCTGCGTTATATGTGGCTGTGGCTTTTCACACAGTGAAGGAGAGGTAATATAGGACTCCTATGGGAGCCCTGTAGGACCAAACCTCTTACAGAATTGCAGTGATCCTAAGTTATACGGTCACTGCTATTCAAGTAAAGAGATTTGGTCCTACAGGGCTCCCTACAGCGATCATGTGACCGCAGAGCAGACGCTGGAGAGAGGGAGAGCCGGATAGGAGCACCGCGGAGGAAAGGCAGAAGACATCAAAGGTAAGAGAGAAAATAAATAAATGGGCTGGCATGGAGGCTGACATTAAGGGGCTGATATGGAGGCTGGCATACAGGGGCAAATATGAAGACTGGCATTAAGGGGCAGATAGAGGCTGGCATTAAGGGGCAGATATGGAGGCTGGCTTTAAGGGGAAGATATGGACATATCGAGCCTATAGGGGAAGTATGGAGAATTCACAGGGGAGTATGGGGAAGTCTGGAGAATACACAGGCTTGTGGGGAAGGCTGGAGAATACAGGGGAAGTCTGGAGAATGCATGGGGAGTATGGGGAAGTCTGGAGAATACAGGGGAAGTCTGGAGAATGCATAGGGAGTATGGGGAAGTCTGGAGAATACAGGGGAAGTCTGGAGAATGCATGGGGAGTAGGGGTAAGTTTGTAGAATACAAGGGAGTAAGAGGAATGTGTGGAGAATACATAAAATCACTCTAATACATACAAAGGCTGTTGTAGATATTTATTACATTAATAAAACTCCCACCAACTAGAAATATTTGACTTTTGAAATGTAATTACTTTGCAGGACACTCATACACAAACACTGGCAACACAGGGACCGCCCTTGGCAACACAGGGACAGCTCCCCTGGTGACACAGGGACCGCCCCTATGCTTTTTACTTTTCTCCCTGAAATGATTTTTCAAAAGTAGGCAACCATGATTTCACCTTTATAATCGTGGATCCATTTTTGCACTTTACTGTATATCTTATTGTATATACCCTGCGTGAAGCTATTTGTGACATATGTATATCTTGCTCCTTTTGTGCCGGATCCTGACTTACGCACGCCTTACGGGTGCATGAGGTCACGCCTCCTGCACTTCCCGCTCTCGGTAGCAAATCTGGACACTAATGTGTCCAGATTCTTAACTTAACTTTTACCCCCAGGTCGGCCGCCCCGTCCCCTCATTTACATGTCTATTTCTGCCTTGATGGCAGAGATACGACTGTCATAAAGGGGGCAGCACCTTTCCCGTAACAGCCGGCGTACATAAGATACGTTACGTATGCCGACCCTTACGACGTTGTAAGATGGTTGTACACACACGCACAACCCTTCTTGTAATTCCCCTGTCGTACGGACCTAAGGATCGGGCCCTTTGTGAGTAAAATACAGTTATACTTTTGCATATAAGCAAGTGTATATTCGGTTCTTTATGAGTGCTGGCTTAAGTTACGTTATTTATTTTTAAATTAAGGCACTCCTGAAAGCATCCAGAACTGGGGTATTTTCTTTCCTTTGGTTCTGTTAAATCAGATTATCCCTGCCTTTCATGCACCTGTCTGCGTTAACCTAGAAATTAATCTGAGCAACTGCCTATTCTATATTGATTATAGTGCGCCTAACAGAGATGAAAGGATTGCACACAAGAATTGAAATACATACCAAAGTGGGCTTTTTTAACAGCTGTGGCAAAGCTATAGCAAACTGACTCCATACCAAAATAAGGAATAGATTGGATATGTTTATATTATAGTGTGTACTGTCAAATAGAATTCACATTAGTATATCTATGAAAAATTATTATTTAATTTCCCACAATACAGTAAAAAATTTGTTGCAAAATGCTAAATAATATTGTGTACACAACTCTACACTACAGAATTGCAAGATTGCTAGATAAAGTGTGTAATTAGTAGTCAGTAGTCACACTACAAGTAAATATTCTGCTCAAAAACAATGCAGAAAAAAATTTGGTTTTTCTTAATGTGTCCACTACTTTGACAAAAAATTGCTAGCCTGGTACTACACTTGAGTACAAAGCACTCAATTAGTGTAATGGATTCTTGCAAAAAAAAAACAGTGTGCAATGTGCAGAACACATAGCCACCTATATTTTTTAAATATTAAAGAGAGCCTTAATAAGGGCTGTTGGGATCTCATTTAAGACCAGAGCAATATCGCTGCCCCACAAAAGCGAATAAGTATTTCAGATGCAGACCAGGGTTGCCGACTCTCCCGGATTGTCCAGGAGACTCCCGAAATTCGGGCAGTTCTATGGTGCCATCAAGCCCCACCCCATCCCTATTACAGCTAAAACCGGGTAAGTATTAGTCATGGGGGTGGGGCTTAACCCTGGCTCAGTCCTTAAGAGTATATATAGGCAGCAGAGCTACAGCACACAATGTTGTTTCACCACCAATCTCCTATATAAAATGGCTCCAAAATCGAGGGAGTGCCTTGTACACCCTCACAAACACGCGACCCTCACAACCCTCACAAACAGTGCCCCTGAACCCTCCAATCACAAAAGGGCTGACACATAACAAGAGATTTCAGTTTACAGAATTCAAAACCGAGAGATCTCACATTTCTGAGAAAATAAAATAAAATTTAGCCTCAATTTGGGATCCGAATTTGGTGGAATATCTGAGCCCTGCTTCGATTCAACTCAGAACCCTAAAATTTGGATCTGTCGGGTTTAACAGAATCCGAACCACTCATCTCTAATTGTAATAAGAATATACCCCAAAGTAAAAGCACAGCCGGATAGCAAAGCACTGTAAGGCAGCAAGACGACCTGGTAAACAAAAACACTTGCAGCAATAGGAAAACATTTTTCCTCAGAGGTCACATGGTTATCTGGCAAGAAGTTACCGTGATGAAACCATAAAATCAATGTAATCACCATCTTATGCGTTTTGTCCCAGGCTTGGGACTTTTTTAATGCATGTTCTCATGTTTACATCTATGTATGTGTTAATATTTTAAGAATTTATTGTATTGTTCAAATATATGTCCATGTATTTGTATACATATTTACAATCCTGCTGCCAATTTGGAAGTTTTTACACTGTGGCTTTTTAAAATAACTGTTGTACAATTCTATTGATATTTAAGCTGCCCTTATTGGACTGAGCCACTTGTGTCTATCTCCTGGGAGAGCTTAATGAATCAATTTATTTACCACAGCTGTGAAACACATATAAGAAGGGAATACTGTAAACATGCATCACTGAATTCATCCAGATTTTAGAGATCCTTTATATTTTAGGTTCTGTGTTTCTTATTATTGGGTTTTATTTGTAATTCTAGAAAAAAGTTCTTTCCCTCCAACAGCTGCTAATCAGCACCATAGAATCTGTTCATTTTGCAGAAAGTAGCTCACTTACAATGCAGATGACTGGAAAATACGGTTATAAATATTGAAAACCTTTATTTATTTTTTTACAGACTAATTTTTTTTATTTATTATTTTAAACTAGATCTCATATCCTTTTTTCCAGGTTACAAGTTTTGTTTAATCTCATTTTTTACAAGTGGTAATTATAATGTAATATCTTCAGTACATTTTCTAATATATTTAATAATATTAATTTTGATACATAATATGATCCAGAATTAATAAACACAATAGACGCTACATGTGTAAGTTGGCTGTTAGTTCATACTGTGCTCATGCGGTACCATTAATTCTACATCGGAATGCAGATAACCGATGCTGTGATGCAGGACAGGTCCACTCGCCATGTGTACTTCATACAGAAGTGTGATCCTCCATTCTGTACATGGGCCTTCTGCATCAGAACATTTAAGTTATGGTTTTGGGTGTGAGGGGAGTACAGGAGATGTGCGCTTCCTTTGCAATATGGAATTTAGTAACATAAATTTAGCACTTATGTTGTGGAGGCTAACCTACAGAATCTGCTGTTAGGTCTGGATCCAGTCCAACTACTTAGAATTACACATAAAACACAAAAAGTTCAACAAGTTGCACTCTATGGACCGTATTCACACCTAAGTAAGTGCAGAATCTCAGTAAGTATTTTTACGATCACTTAAACTGTGCATGCCCAGAACCCAAATATACGCACAGAAACCATGGCCAACTGATTCTTATACACAGACGTCAGAATTAGAACTGATGCACGCATCGGCACGGAACGAGTTATACATACGTGGCTAGAGGGGCAAGTCTCTTAATGCAAATGAGCAGCACATGGGCTACTAATGTACAGTATGGGCGTTCCAACAGAGTTAGGATTGATTCACAAGTAGGAGTGCCTTGTGTAAACTAACATACACATAGTAAAAGTTAAGGTAGCCCTTTTACCACTAGTCAGTTGTTGAACCATATTGTTTAGTGTGAGGCCATGCGTCATCACTTACTTAGCTGAGTCCACACCTGCTGCGTAATTTTAATCAATAGATGGAAATGAAACAAATAAAGGCTCGTTTTTTAAATTTTATCCTGATTTTACATTTTGTGCAAGACTTTAACCTTATAAAGGTAGTATTTGTATGGTTTCATTTATTTAGGATTATTTATCCATTAAAATTTAGTTACCAAACACCATTACATTTATTTAGTTAACAGTATTGGTTATTTGTGTTTTTAATCATATTTTATTTTTAGATTTTACAATGTGTATGAAACTCTCTATATGTAGTGGATTATGGTAGTTCTAACTTCATGCAGTAAGCCTTTATGTGTTTTGTTAGGTATGTCTTGATTTTTGGTATTTAAAGTTATATTTTAAATGGTATTATTGTTTACATATGTTAATGTGAGTACTTGCTGTTCATAAAACAACAAAAATCAGAATCATAATCAGTGCATTTAATTACAACTTTGAATCACATAACATTATAAGAGCAAAAACGCACTTGAATCATAACCAATTATAAGCAAATAAACGCACCGCCGATTCACAGCTAATTAAGTCCACACATACCTAAAAATATGCAGCAAAGACCCACGTCCTTACGTAGCACTCCCGACAATCCGTTAATCCGTTAATCGGTTTCTTTATTTTCTCTGAATCGTTATTGCGGAATTTTCACTTGCGTATATTTAGGTTAAGGTTGCAATTTTACTCTTAACTGTGAATCAGGTCCCATATATTTAAGGCTCCCAATTATAATAATCAGACCAGTCTGTATGAGTATATGGATAGAAATACTAACATTCAAAAATAAAGGATATATAGTTTAAATATAATTCCGCATATAATAGAAATCCAGTGTTATACTACACCTATTTATCAATTACTCACAAACAGAAAAAGGAAAAGTTGGGTGTACTAAAAGTATTTGCTCATACGGTTGCAGTCCCAGCTGCGATGGGCTGCCTTTAGAAATATTTTGAATAGGCAGCCATTTTAGAATTTTTTTAATAAATGGGTGGCATACTCACCCTTTCATTTTCGCAGGACCTGCCACTGACAGCTACAGAGAGGTGAGTAATCTCTCCGGGGACTTTTAGTGTTAGGGGGGTTAGGGTTAGGTTCTTAGGAAGGGAGGGTTAGGGTTAGGGCCATAGAAGGGGAGGGTTAGGGTCAGGCTACAGGGAGGGGGGTCTTAGGGTCAGGCTGCAGGGAAGGGAGGGTTAGGCAGTTCGAAACTGGCTGAGAGACAACGGCACTATCGAAATAGGGCCGTTCTTAGGGGGGCCCACACCCGTATTCATAATCCCATTACAGATGAATTCAAATCAATACACCTTATTATTGTCCATTTAAAAATGATCTATAAGTAGAGAGCTTTATGACACTTCATGACAGTGAAATATTTATTTAAACAATACATCAATTAATGAATCAAACAGACATATATGTGCATTAAAACCAACAACACAAAGGAGTAGGGGGCAATGAAATTCATTCTTGTAACAAAAATAAAATTGGCAAGTGCTACATTGTCATTTAATGTAAAGGCGGTGATGTGTATATTTTTGTAGTTGGCTTCAAAACTTATCTTTATGGCTTTATTGATATAAGTGCCTCTATAATATTTATATTTTCACTCAATAAGCCAAACATATAAGAAAAGTTTAAAATGGTAGAGCCCCAGCCCTTCAGGATTTAGTAACTCATGTTCTTCCCTTCTCAACAGATAATATACTCACTACCTGAAATATCAGCACTTAAGCACTCCTAAATAAACTGATATACTTGGTGCCCTGCCAGCCCCCCTTGCCAACGTGCGTTTTGCTTAAGCAATTAAGTTTTAGCAAGGATGCCTTGATAAAGCTTAATTGCTTAAGTGAAATGCGAAAATGTATGTGTATATATGTTTGCCTGAGATATACATATTCCTCATACA
>WWET01004217.1:94960-108912 GCA_011038615.1 Limnodynastes dumerilii
ATATAAATAAATAAATAATTTTTTATAATTTATTTATTTATTTATTTATATATAATATATATATTTTTTAGTTTGTATTTCATTTCCTTTTAATCTATACCGGTCTTTTATATATTAATTATAATAAAGATTAATCTAAGTTTTAATACTGGATTGTGAAGAATATCGGGCCCTCTGGCACTAAAAGGGTTGAAAGACCAAGACAATTTAGTCAATGAAATTTTAATATGGTTAAGCCATGCATTAAACAAGGGCTTAGGGGAGAGCTGCAGTCACAAGTACCTTGCGTAACATCTGCTTCACTTGTCATATCAATATGAAAGTGGATCATTCAGAATGCTTTGTAGCCTATTTCTGCGGCCCATTTTGTGCTCAATGAAACTTTTAAAGCTTTTAACCTAATTTACATGTCCAGCTGATTACTGTGAAGGTGAGTATATTCGTAGCTTAAATAGGAGTTGGCCTGCAATTGAGACTCAGTGTTTATGGAGATTTTTGAAAATTTTGTAGATTGGAATCATTTTAACTTCCATAAATAGTGATTTATTTAATATTTATATAAATCAAGTTCCAAATCTGTAAAATGTGGAGAGACATACATGTTTTATCTTTAGACCTGATCCAGACCTGCGCTTATTTTTTATGTACACAGAAAGATGGGCGCACTTCTGACCATACGCCTGTATTCGCATCATTGTGCTCTGTGCTAATGCAAAGGGGTGTTCCACTAAATTTAAATTAGAAAGGGGGTTTAGTGTTGCTGCGAGCGCAGTCGTAGGCCAGATTCCCTGCGCTACCACCTAAAATTTTACACCAGCTCGGAGCTGGTGTGAGTGTAAAATGGAGGTGCTTTTTATTTAATAAATGGCCCTATTTAAGTACAAATCTTCCTAAAAAGTGAATGAAACAGAAGCATCATTTATATTTAAAACACTTTTTTTCAATAAAATTCATGATCATGAATTTTAAAAATGCTTAAGCTTGATAAGCAGCTGATTGCCGCTTATTCAAGTCTGGCATTCTTTTACTGAGTGTAGTCATTTTTTTAGGGCTTTAAATTGTTCGGAAAGTAAAAAAAACCTCACACATTTGTAACATGTAAACTGTTGTACATATTACATAGCATTGCAACTCATATTACTCCAAACATTGTTTATATTTATGACTAACCAGAATCAACTTTCCCTGTAACCCTCGTTCCCTTTTGGGATCCACAAATATCCCACCCAAAGTTCCCTTTCCACATTGTTTTTCACATTACAGATATAACATACTGATTGTCAACATTTCTAAGGAGAGACCTTCTGGTATTTTCAAATAAAGACAAAATATGCGATCTTTGATCCAAGGGTAGGTATTCAATGTATGCTCCCTACTTTCTGTAGAACTTTGAAACCCCTACTTCTATGTCTGGAAGGGTGGCTCTTCTATCTAGATAGATAATTTCCAAAAGGGAATTTTTTACCATATGTAAGAGAGGCGGTGAAGGTTTGATATAGTTTTTCAGAATCTGTTGTTTTGCAACTGTAACAATTACCGATAACATGGGAATGTGTTCTTTTATTCCTGGAATCCCCGTCCATTCCATAAAGTGCGCCCATATAGAAAATGCTAGAAAACTCTTGGGTGATTTAACCCCTAAAATTTGATTAATAAAAAACAAAACCTAGTCCCAAAATTTTCTGATTTTCCCACACTCCCAGAAGTTGTGGATAAAATTTGCATCTAGTTTATGACATTTTGGACATTGGCCAGATTCGTCAGAAGTCATATGTTTTCTTTGTGCCTGTGAAATGTAAACACGGTGCATTGTTTTGAAGCTCACCTCTTGTAACTGAGCAGTACTTAATGCTTTCATAACAGAATCATAGAACTTTAGGAGCTCTTCAGGAATCGTTACATTGGGTACATCCTTCGCCCAAGCTTTCAAGGGATTTTCCCACAATTTCTCCTTCTTATCCACAGTTACCACTTCATATGCCAATCTTATATGAAACTTATGGGTCTTAAGATAAGATAGCAATGCATCTATTGAATTATTCTCTTTTTGCATTCCAGCTATCATCTGCTGTGCAAAGTGTCTGGCTTGTAAATACAGAAAGAAATGGGAATTTGGAATATTAAATTTGTCCTTCATACTATCAAAAGAAAGTATTTGTTCTACAGGATCGAAGACGTCACAAATAGACCTTGTCTCTCCAGAGTAGATAATGAATATTATCTAGACTGGGAGGAAAATTCCGATTCCCCCAAAGGGGATTATAACGTGACATGGTATGGTCTGTATTACAATAGTGTGTGTTCTAACCCAAGTTTTATATGTGTCTTTAAACAGAATATTCACCATAACCTCCTCCGGAATTATCCTTTGTGTGGAGTAAAGCTCCCAATGAATATGGTTTTACCAGAGACTGTTCCAAATCTAAATTAGTGAAACCCGATTTATTAAATAAGCAATCAGTAATGTATCGGAAGTGAGCACCTGCCACATAAGCTTGAACGTTTGGGAAGCCTATACCCCCTTCACTTCTCCGCAATTGGAGCTTATTTCTAGCCACTCTAGCCTTTTTACCTTTCCAAAGGAATTTTGAAAATAATTTAGTGCACTAGTCCATATCTGACATGGATAAAGAAATGGGCAACATCTGAATCAAATAAGTTAGTTTAGGAAAAATTATACCCTTTAGGACTGCATTTCTTCCCAAAAAGGGATAGAGGCATATTCATCCACCCCTGAACACTATCAGAAATTTCCTTCATCACCTTGTTGAAATTAGCTTGATATAGCTTCTCTGGTGTGACTGTTATCTGGATCCCTAAATATCGAAACTGTTTGTTAGTTAATTTAAAATGCTGGGTTACCAACGATTTAGCCTCTGGGCAATTTGAACCTGACAGAATCATAGCCTCCGTCTTTGTGAAATTGACCTTAAATCCTGGAAAGGACTCAAATTCAGTAATCAGTGATAAAATAGGAGGGAGTGATTTTACAGGGTTCGAGATGAACATCAACATATCATCAGCGAACATGGCCAGTTTTATCTCATGTCCACAGATATTTATACCACTGTACTCTGAGGATGCCCGTAACGCGATATCCAATGGCTCTAAGGCTAACGCAAATTATAATGGGGATAAAGGGCATCCTTGCCTTGTGCCTCTTTGGATAAAATTTTTTGTAGATATGAGACCATTCCCCGCTACCTGAGTGTATGGATTAGTATCAAGCATCTGTGTAGAGATTCTCTTAGGTGATCCCACGTTATCATGTCAAAGGCTTTTTCGGCATCCAGCGACAACACCAGTTCTGCTTGGGGATTTTTTGTTTTTTTCTGCTTGTTGAATTACTGCTAAAACTTTTTGGATATTTGTCGCCACATGCCGACCCCATATGAAGCCTGTCTGGTCCTTATGTATTATGTCTGGCAAAATAATTTTGAGCCTGTCTGCTTAAATTTTAGTGAAAAGTTTATAATCATTATTCAGGAGGGATATATGTCTATATGAAGATGGCAAGGTAGGATCTCTTCCTGGTTTGGGCAGAACCTTGATAATTGCTGCATTAAAATAAAGAGATATATGTCCCTGAGTCATTATAGAATTAAATACAGCCTGGAGAGTTTCTCCTATTTCTGGTGCCAGTATCTTGTAAAACTCTCCTCCAAAACCGTCTGGCCCTGGAGCCTTAGAGGGCTTCACAGATTTTATCGCTGCCTGCCCTTCTAGTAATGAGATAGAGGCTATAAGGGCTTGATTCTGATTATTCGAGATCTTCGGTATGCAAAGATCTTTCCAAAAAAATTTATGTTTTTAGTTTGAATAATGGGATCTTGACTATAAAGCTGTAATTTTTAAAAATTTCTAATTGTCAACATTTTTATGTTTTAATTCTCCCTGTGTATTAACCGTATTAGCTATTCATATTGGTTTATACTCTCCCCTTAGTAAATTAGACAGTAGCCACCCAGTATGATTACCCCATTTATAGAATTGAAATTTCCTATTAAAAGCTGTTTTGTCACTCATTTTATGTAATACCCCCTCAAATTGTGTTTTTTCAATTGTATAAAGCTGTAAGTGTTGTTGTGTGGGTTGCGAATTATATTTATTAATGACTTCAACAATTCTCTCTGAGTGTGTGTGCATATTCTTGTTGTGTTGATTTGTGATATTCAGATACATAGGATATAATGTTACCCCTGGCAACAGCTTTAAATGTTTGCCACATCAATTGCGGCTACTCCGCATGTTCTAAATTAGAGTATTTAAATGAGGCCCATGTGGCTTTAAGCATATCTCTAAACTTTAACGAATTAGATAGATAAATAGGAAATTTCCATATTCCAGCCTTTGTATTCTCTCCTGACCTATCTAATTGTAATCATACAACCACATGGTCCGAGATTACAATGGGTTCTGTTTCGGTTTTCATGGCTAAAGATAGCAAGTTCTCAGACACTAGCAGGTAATCCAGTCTGGAGAGAGTATGTTGAGCTGCTGAGAGGCACGTGTACACTCTATCTGATGGATGTTTTATTCTCCACAAATCAACCAGATTGATTTTTTTTGCGAATTGTGTAATTCCCAATTTGGGGGATCGCCTCAACTGCTTGGAGGTGATCTGTCTGTCAAGATGGGGGGATGCAACAAGATTAAAATCTCCTACAATTAAATTACCATCCATATACATAAATAAAAAGACAAGAGATGTTGGAAGAACTGTTTGCTGTAGACATTGGGGGCGTACACACTACATAATGTATACCTTTTCCCTTTGAGAGTTACATCTAAAATAACATAGCGCCCTTCTTTATCTAGATGGGCATGTATTTCACAGGGAATATTTTTATTAACAAGGATGCATATACCTCTTGCCATTCCACAATTTTTTAATACTTCTGACAGTTTTGGAGGCAAGGTTTTTGTTGCCATTGCATGCCTGTGCAGAACACAGTGCGTAACAATGATGTGTGGTGCAGCGACTTTCACCAGCGCACCAAAACCAGAGTTTCGTCCCAGCATGGCTGGAGCTTCGTCTGAACAAATTGCAGAAACCATATACCATGAAAAATTGTTGTCTCTGAATAAGTAATCCACAAGTTTCTTCACCTTAGCTGCCTTAGTTGTAGTTGTAAGAGGTTTACAAAATAAAAAATCTTCCTTTATCATGTCATCTTTCACATAGCGCACTAATACAACAAGCTGGCTTAGATTGGAAATATCGGTGGTCTCGTCGAGTTGGAGGCTGAATTTTGCTAGGCTTCAAATCAGATCTGCAACTACTTGAGCCAAAATGTCATTGCTCATGTAATCTATTCTGCTGCTGATGGTGTCATTTGAAAGTGGAATTTGGGACAACTTATTTTCAGCAGTTTTTTTCAGCATGATATTCGCCATCTTCAACACAGCTGGTTTTAAGAGTATTTCATCAATGGTGTGTGGTTTTCCCTGCTTTGCGATCAGGTACACAACTTCGTGTGATGCTGTTAAGATCGGTTTGTCGATGGGTACAAAGCCGAGAACAGGCAGAGTGGCCCTTTCATTGAATCTGGCTCTCTTCACCGTGAATTCAGCAAGCGTTGTGTTCTTATAGTTCCCATCTACATGCAGCTTTAGAAAGTGTTCCCTTAGTTGTGCCAGTGCTAGACTAGAATTGCTCAACTTGGCATCGCAAATCATGCATTGAGGATGCTGACTTCCACCACATTCCATTATACACGTGAATCCATATTGTACGTATTTGTCCAACCACTTTCTTATTTGCTCGACATAGTACGAATGGATAGGAATATTAAAAAGGAAATCACAAATGACATACAATCACGACAGTCACAAGTTGACTCCTGAGCGTACCAAGTTCCCTGCAGCACAGATATCAAGGATAAGCAAGCAGCCAATGGGGCATTTTTTGCCATAAATTACGCAACAAATTTTAGAATTTGCCATAAATATTCACCAATAGCCTTCAGTTTCTTATGGTGAAACATTGAAAATGCCATAAAAGCATTGTGTGCATAGATCTTGTGATGATCTGAGAGAACGAGCTGGGATATATCTTGAGACAAGTGAGGATATGTATGCAGGTGCAGTATTGCTTATGGCTTTATACGTTAGCAAGAGGATTTTGTATTTGATTCTGTGGTTTACAGGCAGCCAATGTAGAGACTGACAGAGTAGACTAGCTGCAGTTGAGCGTTTTGCAAGGAAGATCAGTCTTGCTGCTGCATGCAATATAGAGGGGTAATTTTATATTGTGGGTGTCCGATAAGAAGGGCATTGCAGTAATCAATGCTGGAGATAATTAGTGCATGAATGAGAGTTTTAGCAGTTACTTGTGAGAGATATTTTTGAGTTCTGGAAATGTTTTTTAGGTGTATATAACAGGATTTAGAAACAGATGGAATGTTTATATGAGAAGAGAATGGTCAACAGTGTCAAAAGCAGCAGAAAGATCCAGCAGAATTAATAGAGAGTAGTGACCTTTAGATTTAGCAGTGATTAAATCATTGACCCCTTTGATCAGTGCAGTTTCAGTGGAGTGTTGAGAACAGAATAGAAAACAGGGAGATGATAAGTAAAGCACTGGGAATGTGTGCAAAACAGCATATAGAAACAATGTGTAATATATAAGCAATATATCATGTATAAACATGTATACCAATAATTATACCGACTATTCAGCAGCGGCACACAGGGAAAGGCAGTCCCATATAGAGTTCATGCAGAGCGAGGAAATGGCAGGTTTTGACTGAAAATCCAAGGATCAGTAAAACTCCAAAGATGGGAATAGAAATGGAAATAGAATTTTTTTATTAATAAACGGGAGGCAAAAACTATATATATATATGGCATACGTATAATAGTAGTCCTTATAATCCATTTAGCATCCCTAAGACAAAAGTCTTAAACAAACTTTTATTGGGTTCAAATATAAATAATAATCACATATTAAAACATATTAAAACAATACAGAGCCCTGGGCCCAGAGGGAACTTGTCATACCCCAGTAAGTCGAATAAACGTGCCAGTCAGTAACAGCAACCCGTAGGGACGTCCACACCACAGGTATCAGGAACAGACAAAAGCAGCCACGAGGAATCACAGGAGTGCGAACGGAGAGCAGATTTTCTGACCCGCTGGATGGAAGTCTGTGAATTACTGGACGGAAGTCTTCACTCAGGGCACCGGGCTAATGCAATCACTTGACGCATTGAGAAAGGACTTGCATCGACTGACTTGTGAGGGTACAGGATCAACAGGACAGATGTGCTCTGGACCCTGTGCAGGTACTGCAGTTTGTATACAGCCAAGAACAATGAAGCTACAGTCGCACATATGTTCCCTTTCTACAGTGATCCCTCACAGTAATATACAGTGGAAATGGTGGCTATGGTTTGCAGTTCATGTATATAGTCATAAATAAAATATTTTTTATTGTTAAAAGATGAGATAACAGATGTGTCCGGCTTCATTCACATTAGCAGTACTGGTTATACCGGGCTCCTACAGTATCCAAGGAGAGCAGGCAAATCTCCCGCAATGGGCTTGGGCTTGAGGCTATGAGTTTATAGGAATCATGGCCCCAGGCCCTGCCCATAAATACTGTAATTCCTTGTGCTACTAGCATAGGCGTATCTATAATGGGTGCAGGGTGTGCAGTGCACACGGGTCCCTCAGAACAGGGGGCCCTGTGGCATTCATCCTGCACACTGGGTTGGCAGGGGAAGGGGGTCCATTCAGCATCTAATTTTCCTCTAATATCTTCTGGAAGGAAGAAATAGATGCCGAATGAGCCCCCCTTCCCCTGCTGTGGGACTGTCACTTTTTTCGCTTAAAAAGGGGCGGGGATTACGTCTGTAAGCTCCACCCCTTTTTCAGCCTGCAAATCTGGATAGTCCTGTCTCAGGTAAGGGGGGTGGGGGGCCCATGTACAAATCCTGCACACGGGCCCCCTCATTTCTTAAAACGCCCCTGGCTACTAGAGATTGGGAATGGCTTGATGACGCATTTGAGTCATTCATAAGACTATAGATAGTAGTGCTGATGGACAAGGGGTGCGGCTTTGGAATGCGATTTGCTTAAATCATGTCATCAAGCTCCGCCACTCTTCTGGCATCTCTTTCTTCCCTCCGAGATAACCTGGAAGGAATTGGATGTTGGAAACCCTGTGTACCAGCTATGACTTTGCAGTTGATTTAAAGCACATGGAGAGCCACAGGCCAGGCCTGTTCTAGATTACTGTTTCTTAAAGACCAGATAATAATAAGCATAAATAGTAAATCATGAATATACATAAATCAATGGTTAAACACTGTTAAAAAGAGAAATAATTGAATATCCATTATCTGTAACATTGTCAGAGGTAAAGTGTAATGGGGTTATAGTGACCAATAGTGATATATGATTTTTGAATCCTTTGGAAAGTTAAGCCATGTCTTTTCATAGGAGTAAGCACAATGATTTTTTGCAGTGTGCTCTTAACTTAGCTGCAAGCAGGTCAGGCTTCTGGTGGCTTCCTCAAGAATTCCTGCAACAACTCAGAGCTGGTGTTACTGCCTGACAGATTGAAACTGACACACTGGCATTAATCAGGCTAACAGAAGAATAAAGCAAGTTGTTCACCACAATACATTATACTATAGTATTTAGATTTTGTTATGCCTTTTGTAAATAGTAGAGCATTTCCACACATGCTAGAATTTTTCTTAGGCATTTTTAATATTTATTAAAATTGTTAGGGGTTTAAATTTTTTTGCTTTAATAAAATGTAATTATGTTTCAGAAACATATTATATTTAAACACCACATACAAGTAAGCCATTTAAACGACTTTAATAAAAATAACACTGAGAAATATAAATATTGAAATTGCATATGCTGATTCATTACACCTCTCAGCCTATTTGCCTATTCATATTCATTACCTGTACTACCAATTCAGATTTCCTACTCACAAATTGGGGCACAAATTTCTTCTGCAATGCATGTACATCCACTTCTCAAAAAAGGTGTGTTTTATAAATGGTCTGAAACAAGGGCTGTAACTAGGGGTGTGCAATAGGGGCGGCTACCCATGGCACAAAGATTAAGGTGAGTGCCAGTAAGATAAAAATTTTTATGTTAAATTGTTTTAAAATTTAGGGTCAGTAATAAAAGCTGTGCAATTGTCCAAGGACAGGGTACGAGACTGAACACAAAGGCGTGGAGTCTAATTACCAGGTGGTATTTGCCAGAGCCCCTGATGGTGGGGAAGGACTTGGCTGCGCCCCAGTAGCAGGTTGCAGCCCTCCGTGGACAATCCTGTACTATAGAGAGGGACAAGAATGCAAGGAGATAATAGCAGACATCCACACAGACTAAGAAACAGATAAGCTAACAAGGGGAAGTACATCAAGAGGGGTACTGCACTATATTGATCAGGCAAGCTGGTGTGCAGGTGAGTAAAGCAAGATAAGTTCAGTTTGGTGAGACTGCACAATAATAACCAGGTAAGCTGGTGTGCAGGTGACTAAAGATAGGTAAGTACAGACAAACAAGATAGACAAAAATAACGCTAGCACAAGACAGCAGGGTAACACTTCAGACAGAGATGCTATAACCAACATCGCAGTAGGGACTCGCAACGCCCTGATCATTAAAGAGGTCAAGATCTTCATTAATCTATGTCTTGTCATTGAAGAACACTTTTCAATGATATTGAGAAAGGGCTCCTCCAGTTTAAAAATAATAGGGGGCGATATGTAACCAGTTTTAAAAAAAAGACAATAAAAGATCTTGAAGGTTTTTGAGTTTACAAGTTGGTTCCTCCACCAACATCTCCAGTCCCTCACTGATTAATCTATGTTGCTGTCATTCTAAATGCTGGATTGCAATAGTAATTTAATTTCCTCCCCTATTTTATGAACAAAGGTATTCAAATATAAACAGTACTCTTTATGAACAAAGGTATTCAAATATAAACAGTACTCTATCATTCTGTTTAAAGTGATATGTCTATAATAATGGCTTTGTAAATATAAGACTTGATGAATTTTTATAGACTTAGCTGCTGCTAGTTTAGCTACAATGGGCCAGATCGTACAAACGCTGTTTTGCATGTTCTGCGCATGCATGCGGCAGATGTTACGACCCGAAACTCTGAACGTACTTACGAGCCTACGATCAACAGTGTAACTACGGATGAAAGGGCGTGCCAGACATACCACACCTGTAATTATGGAGGCAGGGTGAGGAATTGAAAACGTACAGTATGGGCGTACTTAGGCGTGTAAGTACATGCAGCCATTACAGCCGACAGCAGATACACTTGGAAAAGTTAATTTAGGGTTTGAAAAGCGTAAATACGCTATGCGTTGAAACATAAAGGGAACGTAGGTCTGGATCTGGCCCAATGTGAATGTTACTAGCATTCACTAGAGTATTTTTCACTGTTTTGTTTATTGCTACATTTGTTCTTGCCCCTGTCCGATCGTCATATATATAAAAAAAACAAACCAAAACAGTTCATGTTCCAAAGAGTTACATTTTGTATATAGTATTCATAATTGTGATAGAAATTGTACTGAATGTTTCAATGGCTGATATATGTAACAAAATCCCTCCTGAATGTACGAATACATTTACACATTTTTTTTAAGTCAGCGTGTATGTATACATGTATGTATACATATTTTTATACATTATATTTCATTCAAGTTATGTATTATATAGGTTATTTAATTTTACTATTGGTTTCACGTTCCATGATTTTTCTATCCTATGAAATAGACTTAAATAAACTTAATTTAGCTCATATTAAGCTGTTTGAACACTGCAGACATAGCTTATCAGAAAATGTCAGCACATTAGCTTGGTATCATGGATATTATTACTGTGGGCCTGTGACTCCGAGATACAGTATTGCATCAGCCATTATGGTCATTTGCCATTTCTAGTGACAGCAATAGGCCTATACTTTGTTTATTGCCAAATTCAGAAGAAGCCCATTAACACAATGCATGTGTGTGATTAACTAAAGAAGATTATCTGCATTGTCTGTAATATATAATAAATACAATGTATTCCTAAGAGGAAGCAAAACTTATTTAGATAATCTATTTGCATGAACCATGAAGGAAGCTGAAAATAGTATTATTCCACATAACTTACACTTCAGCTATGCTCAAAGTAGCTCCCAGGAAACATATAATCATCCTATTAGACATGCTATACTTTAGCCCAACAGCAATGCTATTTTACAGTAATTATTCATAGCACAATACTATTTTGATTGTCACATTAGACATTGTATCCAAATATTCTTTATTAATGTGGAGAGATGTTTTAAATGCTGAACAATATGAGAAACAATCATATACCAACAATAAGTTACCATTTGTACAAAAAAGGGTATTAAAATATTATGCACTAAAAAGAATAGAACCCCCAAAAAATCAATCTAACAAAAACCCAAGTAATAAGGCTAAACTCTAACTACTGAATACTAATGCTTTCTTTGATGATGAAAACATTGTGTAACATTGGGCTTGATTCACAACAGCAGGTTTTTTTTTCATATGTCCGTAATTTTCCGAATATAGCTAGTACGCATGTGTAGTAACTATTTTATGCTATCTACGTAGCGTTTTGTTACGTAGATTGCGTGCATACAGTCTTTAAAGATTGCATTTACGCAATCTACGTAACAAAATGCTACGCTATGATAGCGTAAAATAGTTACTACGCATGCGTAGTAGCTATATTCGGAAAAATACAGATGTATGAGAAAAAACTTTGTTTTGAATCCGGCCCATTATTTCTTTCTATCTATCTTGTGTTATTAAAGAAACTCAAAGCAGAAAATACATTTATTTTAAATTGGGTTCTATATAGAGATAAACTTGTACCGGTTATAGAGTGAAAGACAACAAACCTGATTCACAGTTAAGAAGCTGCTGCTATTTGCATGTGCGTATTTTTAAGAATGTTTAAACTGCGCATGCGTAGTACCCTTATTAACGCAATCTACGTAAGATTTAAAAACGGTGATCCCTTAAGATGGATTTACAAAGCCTTTCTTAATGAGATAAGCAAGAAGGGGTGTGCCAGGCCAAGTTAAGAAGGAAGTTGAGAAAAGTGGGTGGGGGAAAGCATTTAAATGAAGCTGATAGGGCACATTTTGCTAAGTATGTGCGACTTTGGCTTTGGCTGTCTTTGGCCTTCTTAAGCCGGTTAAGAACAACAAAAACGAGGGCGTGTCAAGAGTTGCCATGTGTATAATTGCGAATCCATTCATTCTTATCTCCTTCTTAACTATGAATATGGTCCAACACTATTAAGATAAAAACATGGAAACAGAGTAGACTGAAAAAGCACTGAAAGTGGGATGTATCCCTGGAATAGTCTTCTAGTAGGTTACTGTAGGTGGAGACTTCGACAGTAAAATAATTCAAGAAAGCATAGGACACATTTCAAATAAAACTTAGAAAATATTAAGAGACATTTTTTATCCCAAAATGAATAAGTAAACCAAGGTTAATAGATACACATATTAAAATGTAGACTACAGTGATATAATTTGCTGTTATTTTATCTTTTTTCACTTACTATATTGTTTACAGGTTCCACACAGTGTGAGACTGAAGAAAGACTTTTCCATAAACTCTTTGAGCATTACAATCATTTTATTCGGCCAGTGGAAAATGTATCTGATCCTGTGATGGTTCAATTTGAAGTTGCAATAACTCAGCTTGTTAATGTGGTGAGTTACTTTTTAAGAAATCCATTTCTTTTTATTTGCTTTACATCTTGATGTAACTATTATTCTATATGGGGCTGATCCTGAACTACGCTGTCGGTCGTATTTACGGTGGGCAGATGCGTAAGATCAGCAATTCTGCCAATCTGCGCATGCGCCGGGCAGATGTTGCCAGGCATAGTTAGAGAAACCCGTTCCTTAGGATCGGGCATCCCTAACTGTTGCGTAGTTACGGTTGAGGGGGCTTTCCTCGCCATAGCTACGCAACAGTTAGGCAAAGAAGGCAGGGGGAGGTAAGGAAATGAGGGTGGGCAGTTACATTCCTGTGGCCGGCGTAATTTCACACTGTTACGCCGGCTGACGTTAGGTCTAGGCTTCAGCTGGTGTAACATTGTGTAATTACGCCGGCTACAGGAGGAGTGTATGCCGATATGCTGTGCGTTAGTACGCACAGCACATCGGCGTAGTTAAGGATCAGACCCTATATTACTGCATCTGAAAGTAAATACAAGTAATAAAGTGCTAGGCGCTGTGGGACAACTAAATAAATATATTAATAAATATCTGAAAACTAAAACTAGTGGGAAATGGAATCCAGAGGAATAAAACACTAATAGTAGGAACACCTAAATAAGTTTACACCGTGTAAATAGATAAGAAGGTGTAACAAGAGAAATCACTGGAAAAAGCCTCCAATAAAATTATGTCCAACAACAAATAAATGTGCAATAAAAATGACGGCAATAGATCTATTATGTCTAGATTTCTAAAAGTCTCTCCAGGAAAATTCTTTAGGCGAAGATTATAGTAACAGACCAGCTGAGGTAGAATATCCACATCATTTAAAGAATCTTATGGGGAAGGTGAATCAACTCATTAGATGAATCTAAGATGTTGTTGTAAAATTCTGGAAACGATACTGGAAACAGTGTGTATTCTTTACTCCCCTCCCTGGGTAAAGATGTTCACCCTAGAGAGAGTCACAGCTCTACTGGAGTGGTGACTGTAAACAAATAGAATCACCAATTAAAAGATGACATATTTATTACAGATATAAGTTACAATAAAAACAATGGATAAAAACATAAATAAACAAACAAAAGAGGATCCAGAAGCGTACCTCAAATGTTAGTAACACTGTAACACTTGGTACAGGTAACAGATGTAAAATCCCAGGAAGAAACACTGACCCGCAAAGGTGAAGGCATCTTGGTCA
>WWET01004217.1:109248-131427 GCA_011038615.1 Limnodynastes dumerilii
CCGGTCCGCTCTGCACACCCCTGCCAATGCATTTTGAATATTAAATATATTATTAACAAAATAATATTATTTGCCTTGATAAAGAAGTTAATATTTGAAACGCGTCGGCTGGGGTGTACAGAGAGGACCGGTGATCAAGATACCTTCACCTTTGTGGCTACCTACGCATTGCTACCTGCATGCAGAAAATCACCTGAACAAACAACTTGCTTATCTGAGGGACATTTTACATTTCAGTTTGAAGCTTGCTTTTCTTTAATGTCAGTTGAGATTGTGGGCCTGATGTACATCTAAATGTAAAGATAACTGCATTCTGCGTGCCATAAATCCAAACACATGTTAAAGAAGGCCTTTGGCTAATGCATACAGTACAGCTAGGCACAATGCTTTACAGATACATTTCCTTTTCTCATTGCTAAGGCAATGGTCTGAAATAGGTCGTGGAGGTCAGCCATCAGCAACTCCATGGACTTAGACATGTCTTGTGACTGGGGCAAATGTTTTGCTGTAAACTGTGTATACTTACAATGCTTTCAGGTGTGGATTGTTGCATGAGCATGCCCTTACCCTTACTGCATACCCTCCAACTGTACCTATTTAGAAGTTACAGTAACATTTTTTAATGGTCTGTACTGGCTAAAAGGGCTCCTGTACCGGATTCTGGCCCTGCAGTTCCCTCCCCCTATATTTACCTTCTAGTCCTGCATCATCTGATCACTATAGCAGAGCTGTGGGGACAGACTCCTACAGCTCTGCTAAAGTGACAAGACCCTCTCTAGCTCATATTGTTACACTCCGTCAGAATAGCACTAGCAGGGTGTAGCAGGGTTTTTTTCAATGTGTCCACTTTTCCCCAGGTGCCAGGTAATTACCTCTGGAGGTGTGTCAGACTCTCACTACTGATTGGGGGACTTCCCCTTAAATAGCCTCTGCTCAGTCTTACAGGTGTCGGTTATAGCGTCTGGTTTCCTGATCGTGCCTGCTAACTGATTGAGTGCTTCTTGTGGCTGTTGCATCTCCCTGATACCCTGTGTTCCTGGTGTGTACCCCCTTGCTTTCTTGATACCCTCTGTTTATTGTTTGTTGACCCCCTGTGTGGTGAGGTGCGCGGCGAGAGTAGTTCGCTACTCCCACTGGCGGCCTTAGCCCCGGACAGGTTCCGGTCTCTTTCCCACCCCTGAGTGGTGCATGTGTTTACCATCTCACATTGCTCCGGCCTCTCGGGTGTGTGTTTGATCTGCCACGTGTTGTGTGCGTTACCCGCTGTTGCCATCTAGCAGTGTGTGGAGTTCACCTGTTGTTCTACGGTTATACATCTCCTCTCAGCAATTGTCATCTTGCTCGTGAGTGTAGCCGCCAGCTAGTTATTACCCCTGTGTAGTTTGCCATCTCCAGTGTGTTTTGCTGTGCGTGTATTTCCACTGAGTGTGTGTCATCTCCAGTGAGTATTGAGCCGTTGCTCCGCTGTATATCTTCAACTTGCAGTGTTACTATTTGGTAGACTGTTCCATCTGTCTCTACCTGTGTAGTGTTGTTTTCCATCCTGACAGCACTATACCCTGTTCCATTCTGGGACCTGTTGTGCACCAAGTTCTGCCAGGTATTTGCATCAAATATCACATTACCGTCTTTGAGAGTTCTGTGTGTGTTACTTACCTGTGATCTTGTATGCAAGGGTTCCTGTGAATACCTTGGTTCCTGTTAGCATACTACGCTGCAGTAACCCTCTGGGACCATCGCCGGGGGCACGACCTGTCAGACCAGCAGCCCAGACTATCCTCACCACTAGAGGCTCTAGTGAACACCTGGTGCTGACATAGATTCCGGGCACCCCGGTGAGAATCCCTTTGGCCAACTGTAACACATATGATAAGGTGTAAAATGAGATTTTACACCTTATCATACATGCAAATGAGAGCAGATTAAAGTCATGCCCCCTTTGCAGGACTAGCCACGCCCCCTTTATGAACATGCCCTCGGTTGCGTACCGATTTTTTATAAAAAAATATTGGAGGGTATTACCGTAACTTTTCAAGTACGTATTTCAACCCCGCTCCTCCGTAGGTATGACCCCAAGTGTGATTCACATGTCTGTGCCTAAAGCACTTACTTGTGTAAATAAAGTTACTACGCACAGTAAAACCATACCTAAAAATACACACGCTAATTCACATGAAAACAGATCTGTGAATACGGCCCTATGTTTCCCCACCCCTTGGGTTTTAAGTCTACTTAAAAAGATTACAAATTGTTTCAAGCAAGGTGTTATTTCTCTGCACCTTATTTGGGTGCAGTGACTTTGCCATGTACTTTTATATATTTTATATATATCATCAATAACTGCTGACCATATATGTAATCCGAAGTCGGCTTTACATATTTATTAGCTTTATGCAGTGCCAGGCTCTAGGCTTATCTTCTTAACAGAAAAAGTCCTTAGCTGAAGATTACTTTAAAATATCTGTTTTGTTTCTTTGTTAAGGTCTGTGTACTATGATCATGGAGTTTTCCCATCTGTAATTATAGCAGTATACAGCGCATTTGAAAGTTTAGATTCTGCATATTTTATGAATAAAATAAATACTATACGTTCATATAGACTTTGTTAGCGCTCTGTAATTCTTCTCCCCAAAATTTATTTTACTGCCTGACAACACAAATCCAAGTAAATGGTCTCTTTACATTTTAGTAAAAAAAAAAAAGGAAAATAGGTATTTGTTACATATGGGGATCCTAGTATTGTAAGTTCAGTTGTAGTCACAAAACTGGGAAATTTTTCAAACATTTAAGGATTTAAATTCCTTCCTAAGTTCCAATGTACATTTTCATAATAAATCAGAATTTAAGTATAGTTACGTGTTAAACTTGTTTATGTTTCTGTGTTTTAATAAAGGACGAAGTTAATCAAATCTTGGAGACTAACTTGTGGCTTCGCCATGTAAGTATCTGGCTTTATATATTCTCTATATTCTTTTTTGACAAAAGTGAAAACAGTTTTAGAGATTGTGCTCAATCTGTGCCTATTTTTGCTATGATGGTGCTTCCAGCTGGATTTGCTTATATAACCTTTTTTTTGTCTTTAGGTGTATCCCTGTGCGTGTCTCTGAGTGTGCTACCCTGGGAGTCTAAAGGACAGATTTACTAAGCTGCTGGTTTGGTGGAGATGTTGCCCATAGCAACCAATCCGATTTTACCTCTCACTTTCCTATTACATACCAGAGAATGTCAGCTAGAATCTGATTGGTGGTTATGGGCAACATCTTCACTTTTCCACTTTTACTTTAGTAAATCTGGTCCTAAGTGTTTTACTCTGGCCTGACTCAATGGACCACCTCCCCTACCCACACACTGGGCTATTCCCTTGACCTTGTCTTCACCCACCGCTGCACTCTTACTGACTTCTCAATCTCTCCTTTCCTCTCTTTGACCACCACCTCCTTTCCTTCTACCTCTCCTCTCCTGCCTCCTCTCCCCCCAAACCCAAACGCGTACTCACCAGACAGAACATCAGCACCCTCGACATCCCCACCTTTTCCTCCTCCCTTTACCACCTACTCTCCCCCTTACCTCTATCTCCTGCCCCAACTAAGCCGCCTACCTCTACAATACAACCCTCTCTGCCTGCCCCTCTTCCTCCATCTCCCTTCGCCACTCTAACCCCCAGCCTTGGCACTCTCAGGTCATGTGGTTCCTCAAAAAATTCTCCCGCATTGCTGAGTGCCTGTGCACAAATCTCGCTCTCTTGCTGACTTCCTCCACTTTAAATCCTTTCCTCAAACTGCTAAGCCCTTGCCCGAGCCAAGCAAATTTTCTTCAAATCTCTCATCATCTCCCAAGCATCCAACCCCAGTCGCCTCTTTGGATCCTTTAACACTTTTCTCTCCCCATCCCTACCTTCCATCCCACCCTCTATCTCTGCTTTCAACTTTGCCTCCTACTTCTCATCAAAAATTATCTCTATCAGAAATGACATTTCCTCCACCCTGCTTCCTTCATTCCTCCCCAACTCTCCACCCCCCGTTCTATGCAGCCATCATGAGTTTTCTTCTTTCCATCCTACGACAAGCGACGAAATTTACTTCCTAATTATATCCTCACCACCCTCAACCTGTCCTCTAGACCCCATTTCCTCACACACCCTCTCAAACACCTCTCTCCCACTGCCTGCTCCCATCTAGCCCACCTTTTCAACCTTTCCCTCTCATCTGGTATCTTCCCTTCCCCTTTTAAGCATGCCCTTGTTGCTCCCATTCTCAAAAAACCTAATCTGGACCCTACATCCCCCTCCAGCTACCGACCTATATCCCTTCTCCCCTCGCCTCCAAACTCCTTGAGCACTTAGTCTACCAACGTCTCATCAGCTACCTTACTGACAACTCTTTTCTGAAACCCCTACAATCTGGTTTCTGGCCCCGCCATTCCAATGAGACTTTACCAAAGTAACCAATGATATGTTATCTGCCAAATCCAGGGGCCACTACTCCATTCTCATCCTTCTTGATCTGTCAGCTGCTTTTGAATGACCATCCTCTTCTGCTTTAAACCCTCCACTCTTTTGGTCTCACTAACACTGCTCTCTCCTGGTTTTCCTCCTATCTCTCTGATCGCACCTTCTCTGTTTCCACCCCTAGCTCATCCCCCCCCTCCACTCCCTGTTGATGTCCCTCAGGGCTCTGTACTTGGCCAACTCCTCTTCTCCCTCTACACTTCCTTGCTGGGTAACCGCATCAGCACCTTTGGTTTCAACTACCACCTCTTCGCTAAGATTGTCTAAGATTGCTTGCATCCCTATCCACATGGATGGGCAAGCACTTCCTCAAGCTGAATATGGACAAAACAGAAATCATTGATTTTCCTCCCCCTAGGATTTCCTTTCCTGCCACCATCATCATTGGTGATACTTCTGTCTCCTCATCCCCTCAAGTTCGCTGCCTAGGTGTCATCCTTGACTGCTCACTTTCCTTTATACCACACACCCGTGTCCTCTTTCGTTCTAGCCGTTTCCACCTACGTAACATAGCATGCATCCGTCCCTTCCTCACCAATTAAGTTACCAAAACCCTCATCCACTCTCTAGTCATATCATGCTTCGACTACTGTAATCTCCCCCTTGTTGGTCTCCCACTCACCCGTCTTCCTCCTTCAATAAATACTTTACTAATGCTGTTTTCAGGCTCATCTTCCTCTCATGCCTCCCCTCAGCCTCTCCTTTATGTCAAACCCTCCGCTGTCTTCAGACCTCTCTTTAAACTCCTTAACCTCACCATACTATTATGTACGTAGGGGCCATATTAATTACTATTATGTACAGAGGGGCCATATTCTTTAATTTCGTGTATGGAAGGGCCATATTAATTACTATGTATGGAGGGGCTACATTAATTACTATGAGGTACGGAGGGACCATATAGTTTGCTATTTTGTACGGAGGAGCCATATTTATTTTTTTCATAGGAATGGAGGACATTATCATCGTGGCAGCATGCTATTAACCCTTAGCATGCTGCCGCTTATGGTACTATAATACAATGCAATACAAGGGCATGCTGTGCCTATAATACTAGATGCCGCAGCATGCTAAGGGTTAATTGCATGCCGCAGCAGATATTTAAATCATTGTAAAGGATTTTTTCTTAATTACATTTTTAAAAACAATAAATTAAACAATCTCTGGCAATGTATGGTGATTTTGAAAGGGATAATTGGCCGCAATTACAAGCTTAATCGCGGTGAATAAACCCTTTAAAAATCACCATACTTCTCCGAAGACTGAAAATCGCTGGGGGACTTCACCCCTTGGTAAACTCAGGTGATGTCCCGCGATTTTAAGGGCCGAGTTATCTCTCCCCTTAGTAAATCTGGCCCTTAGTGTGTTAGCTCATTTGAGCAGGGCCCTCCATCCTAGTGTTGTTCCCTCCTCCACCACTCCCCCATCACTTCATACACTCTTGTCCCCCTCTGCTACCCTTTTATCCCATCCCCACCTAGTAGCTCCCTTTCAACCTTTTACTGCGCTCTATCCCCACCACCCTGATCTGCCAAGCTTGACACCTAGTATTTTGCCTTGCTGTCTATGCTTGCTTTACTTTATTGTATTTTTGTGATATTTTTATATTTATATTGTATTTTATTTTATTTACTATGCTGTCCCTACCCTATATGTATGTACTGTCTGTCTTTTGTTGTTGTATTTTGTACAGCGCTGTAGACACCTTTTAGCCCCTTATAAATAAACAATAATAATAATAACTAATAATGTGCCCTAGTCTCTGAGTATAAATTAAAAAAATGTAAAGGCATTACAGTGACGTGATCATTTTTTTGTACTTTATATTTAAATTTTATGTTTTGCATTTGATTCTTGACAGTTAACAGCAACATTAAATTGCTACAAAACTGGTTGTTGGATATATGGACCAAAATTAAATCTAAAAACTGTTTTAATTAAAGTTCCTAGAATTCTGAAAAAAGGGGAAAAAAAGGAAGGCCTCAGTAAGAGTTAGGTAAGAATGTGATGGGTCTCACAAAAGTTACTTGTCCGGGGGCCCACGTAAATCTTTATGTAGTTCTGAATATTCTTTATTGTCCCCCAATCATAGTTTACAAAGGAGAGCATAAGTTATGGAAAAAGATAAATACATGTAGTTCCTGATTTTCAAATAAAATCACTACATCAAATAGTTTTCACTAAATCACTAGCTTAAAGGCTATTATTATCTCTGATTACGTTCAAATGACTAAACCTTTTTATTACACTGTTTTTTAGATTTGGAATGATTACAAATTGCAATGGAATCCAAAGGATTATGATGGCATTGAATTTATGCGCGTTCCAGCAGATAAGATTTGGAAGCCAGATATCGTTTTGTATAATAAGTATGCAGCATACCTTAATTGCCTTAACCATGGGTTTTACAAAGGGACAATGGGGTAGATCCAGAACTCCGCTTGCAATCCGTTTACTAGCGTAGCGTATTTACGCGAGCGTACTTTCTATACACTCCCCTTGGCACTCTCCCTGCATGTACGTACTTTGGCCGCTTTACTCTTTCTGAACCCTAACTTAACTTTTGTAACCACTCTGATCCGCTCACGCACGTATAGGCTGTCCGTAGTTACGCCGCTAAGCACGCCCATACTGTACTATTTAAATGCCAAAACCCACATTTGAAGCGTAATTTCGGGTGTCGTAAGGCTCACACGCCCCCTCAAACATATTTACGCAACTGATACGTGAAAGGCCCTTACGCTCAGAGTTATGTTACGTTACGTAGCGTATCATCTGTCGTGCGCATGCTCAGTACATACCAAATCGCCTTTTTATGTCTCCGCCAGGCATAAATACACACAGAAACGTTGTTATGGATCTGCCCCAATGTCATAATTTGCACAATCTTCTCTTTCTGCAGTGCTGTTGGGGACTTTCAAGTGGAAGGGAAGACAAAGGCCTTACTTAAATATAATGGCCTAATCACCTGGGCTCCACCGGCAATATTCAAGAGTTCATGCCCAATGGATATAACTTTCTTTCCATTTGACCATCAAAACTGTTCAATGAAGTTTGGATCTTGGTCATATGACAAAGCAAAAATAGATCTCTTTATCATAGGGTCAAAAGTTGACATGAAAGATTTTTGGGAAAACAGTGAATGGGAAATAATTGATGCTTCTGGTTACAAACATGATATAAAATATAACTGCTGTGAAGAGATCTATACAGATATAACCTATTCATTTTATATCCGAAGACTTCCCATGTTCTACACCATTAATCTCATTATGCCATGCCTATTCCTTTCATTTTTAACTGTGCTGGTTTTCTACCTTCCTTCAGACTGTGGGGAAAAGGTCACTCTCTGCATATCAGTCTTGCTTTCTTTGACAGTGTTTTTGTTGGTAATCACTGAAACAATTCCATCTACATCACTCGTGATTCCTCTTGTTGGAGAATACCTCTTATTTACTATGATATTTGTAACTCTGTCTATAGTAGTTACTGTATTTGTGCTCAATATTCACTACCGAACTCGAACAACGCACAAAATGCCTGGGTGGGTAAAAGATATCTTTTTGAAACATTTGCCTAAGTTGCTCATGATGAGGAAAACTGTTGAGAAGAGGGATCGACCAGGTTCTAAAAGACCCAAGAAAAGAACCAGCAGCAAGTCCTCAAAATGTACGAACTCGCAGTGCAGAGATGTGGAGGTGTTTGAAGAGGAGACATACTATCACTGCATGAAATCAAAGGAGCGGAGTGCAAGAAGCCGCAGACTACAGTACAGGGACTCTTGCAATGCAGTTGAGCAGACTCCTGGAGAAATGAAGGATGTTGTCGATAGTATTCAGTTTATGGCAGAAAATATCAAAGATCACAATGAAAGAAAAGAGGTAACATGATTTTTATTAGTATAGAAAGAGGATATGACATGCTAAGGTTCTTCTTAGCTAATTCACTATGGCTTCTAACACAAGTCATAAAATTATATAATAATAGTGACATGGGGGCAGATCCACACCTAGGCTCGCCCTTGTTTTTACGCTTTTTGTAAGTGTAAAAGCACCTATTTGTACTTACTACGCATGCGCGCAGCAGATGTTATGCAAAGAGACGCTGAGCGTATGGGCCTTGAGCATACCAACTTCGTTACAACGCAAGAAGGGGCGTGCCAGCCATACGAAACCTGTAATTTGTGGGCGGGGAGAGGTATTTAAATCATACAGTATGGGCGTGCTAAGCGTCGTAAATATGCATGGATGCTACGGACGCCCGCGGTTACGCTCAGAAAAGTTAGGGTAGGGTTTGGTCAGCATAAGACAGCATAAATACGGACGACCAAGGGGTGTGCCTATGCGAGTGCTTCATAGGTATGCTGACGTAAATACGCTACGCACAAGGGTGTAGTGTTTGCGTAGGTCTGGATCAGGCCCATGTTGAGGGTTCTCTATAACTGATTCTAAAGAATAATATTGTAAATGACACTATCATCAGTCAGAAGACTAGATATCCTAGTACATTACATAAATTATATTTTTAAGGATAAAACTCCATAATATATACAAAGGTGAAATGTGCAGCATTAGCAACCACAGCTAAATGCTATGGGGACCAAACCATGCCCTTCTGTAGTGTAGTGTGCTAGGGGCATGGGGGCTGATCGTTCGTAACGGCCGACATGGGAATTACTTACAGCTCGTACGTAATTCCCCTGTTTTGAAGGTTGAGCGCATGCACACAACCTTTTTACGACACCAGAAGGGCCAGCGTACCTAACAAACGTTACACTCCCCCCCTTTACGCATGTCGTATCTCCGCCGTTGAGGTGGAGATAGACATGGTAATGAGGGGACGGGGCAGGGGAAGCCCCGTTTCAATCAGATAGTAAAAGTCGCATTTTGTGCTCGTAAAAGTAAAGGTAGGAATCTGGACATGTAAGTGTCCAGATTTCCTACCGACAGCCGGGAGTGCACGGAGCGTACACTCCCCGCAACAAGGACGGCCGCAATGACCTCGGGCGCCTGTAAGGTGCCCATAGGTCTGGATCCGGCCCATGGTGAGCATGTTATGTAAATTGTGTTTTAAATATGAATTTTCATTATTATGTATCTTTGTGCCAAGTTTAGTGCACTTGACCCCACTCCATTACACTTCTGCCTCTCTGCATCCCCTCCATTACACAACTCCCTGTCTAGAAACAAAAGAAAAAATGCCCCAGCACACTGCTTCTAACCAGTATCTGACCCATCATTCTATCTGTAAGATGAAATGCATAAATATGAGAAAAGGTAGAATGCAGAATTTTGAATCTGAAATAGTTCCACACATTTGTAAATATATGATAAGCCACCTGCAGTGACACAAAGTTACTACTAATGGATTTAAAATAATAGCAGTAAAGATATTGGGCAAACCAGTAGGTCTGACTGGTGGAGGTAAAGGTTTTCCAACTAATTTACCTTTGTTCTCCTGATTAGTCATTTTGTCACTGTACAATGAGTGTAGTAGTCCCATAGTACTTCTAAAATTCCCACATCATTCGTTATCATCTTGTCATTTGTTTTGCAAGCCTGCCATCTGATAGAGAGTCTATCCATACTCAGAAGACTGGGGACCGTGTTCAGAGATCCTGTTAAAAGTACACAATTATATGCACAGACGTTGCAAGGCAACACCCATGACACTCTCCTCACATGGATGGGTTGACTGTGACTTACGAGTGCCTTAACCATCCTTAGTGTGCATTTCCATGCATATAATACTTCCGTACGTGCGTATCTAACCGCGCCCTCAAACGGTCAATTAAATGCCTCCCCCCACCCACTTTCACGTATCTGTCTCCGGATGGAGACGGACGCCCATCTGTATGTGTTTTCTCAAGTGCGATTCACAAGTCTGTGCCTAATGGACTTCCGTGCGTAAAATCAATGTAGTTTGCATAAATTTAGTTACTACGCATGTGCAGTTCATCAGATCGTAAAAATACGCACGGAACTTCCCGCTAAAACGGTTCTCTGAATACGGCCCTGGATATCAGCTTCCCATTTTTATTGTAAAACCTATAAAACTGGATATTATTTTTGCGAGGTCTGATGCCATAGAAGATCCTCAATTTAGCAGGATAGATCAGGGCAATGTTTTTATTTTTTTTATTAATTTTATCCAGTTTTGAACAAAAAATCCTTTCACACTCTAAAAACTTCAGTTGAAAAGTCTTGAAATAGACTTGGAATTACTTTCCATTGTTAGTTAGCCAAGTTTCTTATATGCCATACACATTTCTAAGCTTTGTGTGTAGTTTAGACAATAGAAAATTACTCCTTAATGTATGTCTTTCAAATCGTCTCAAGTGGGGCCTCATATGTAAGCTGGTCCTGTGACAACTGGACAGCTCTCATCTGACATTTGTAACGTGATTGGTAGAGTGTTGGTGAGAAAATGAACTAGAGGTGATCATGATCAGTAAGTATAGGCTCAGACTGATTGCAAAATATGATGGATGGCCTTCAGATTTTATGGGGTTCTGTGTAGCTCACTCAAACATGTCCTTCACGCCATGCCTATTTTCACTTTTATCATGAGTTGGTCTTTTTGATGCAGAAATTAGTATAACTATAATTATAGTATATTGATAGGACCACACATTAATTTACATAGCAAGAGCAAATTGCATCTTTAGGTGAAGAAAAAACATACAGCTATAATTGCTCCAATAAAGAACAATTACCAACAAAACTATATAATGCCTAACTATGCTCCTATTGAAATGAAATATTTTGGCTATGTTTTTAATGTGGTCACAGGTTTCATTGATGATGGATGTGATATAACCTTTTATGCACTAAGGACTGGATCCACACCTCCATTAAAACGCTTCCTCAAGCTGAAATCAGAACGCCATGACATCCTAACTCCCATGCGAGTGAGTGGATGGACACTCCCCTCACAAACATGGAGTTAAGAGAACCAAGCCCTACCTTAAAATTTCTACAATGACCTCAATTAAAATGGTGATGTTGTGCAAGTTAGAATCACACGTAAGTGCTAAAACCACCCCTTACTGTACAATTGTCATACATTCCCTCTCAACTCTCAGAATCACATTACACTACTCGCCTCATCCCTGGCAGAACCAGTCCTGTAATGTAATAGAGTCGAGTGTGCATACACACTCACAAAATGCTGCCGTTTTCTGCTATCTGCAAGTGGAAAATTACCCTCTTGCGGAAGAATGGATCTAGGCCTAAATTACTAAATATAAATCATACTACCCACAAGTATTGACAAATTTAAATGTAAAATTTGAATTATTTCCCTATAATTAAGGCTTTGTCTTATGAGTGTATAAATACACAGTATGACTAGTTGTGTTTTATATAGCCATTATTTTTATTTATTTATTAACATTTATTATTACAGAGTATTGACACACAAGTGGGCCCAATTGCAAGCTTAAAGTAAACTTTCAAGAAACATTTGAAAGAACTGTATTGTCTATTGGCATCTTGGGCAAATTTTTTGGTAAGAGAAGCGGAGGCTTAATTTATTTAACAGGAGCAGAATTAAACTCCCTCTGTGTAGTGTGGTTAGTGATGTCACCCACCTCTGGTTGATGCCCATTGGTCCTGGGGTCTCTGGGAGGTGGGGTTTGGGGGGCTGCAGAGTTTTCATAAGCTGCTGTCTACGTGAGCTTTGTCACTCTCTTCTGGATTTGCCCAACTGCCCGTCCCTAGGTTTTAATTGGTATGAGTCTAGTTCGTAGCCGTTTGTTTGAGTTGGCGGAAAGCAGGTTGTTTTTATCGGAGTTGGACTGAAAGCGCAGAAGGTGGTGTGAGAAGGAAGTTGCAGAAGGCAACTTACTTTGATTTGTATGATAGAAGTGTGAATGCCTGAGGTTGTAGACTGTACGGACAGTCTTGCGTAGCACTTCGAAGTGTTGTGCCAAAGGTTGGTGGTGTGCGCTTAATTTTATTTAGTGTTTAGCTTTGATATAAAGGATATTAAGGATTTAATGAGATATGGTGATTGGTTAAGGATCATATCTCATGTTTAGGTTGATAATCATTGTTACATGCTTTCTTAGGCCCCCATCAAATTTAGTTTCAGTTTTCACAAGAATACTGAATTAATTAAATTTAGTAGTTAATGGTAAAATAAAATGTTATAGTTCCCACAACTTTGTGTCTGTGCTTCTTTTGGTTATTGATAAGGTAAGATGGGTGCATCATGTATCACACATATCACACATGGGTCGTTTATATGTGTGACATCTCAAAAAACAATTATTTACTACAGTCATAACAAAATATTATTATTTTCATTAATTTTAATCATCTTTTTAAAAGAGGATATCTCCCATACAGGGAAGTGGCAGCTGTGGAGCCAAACATGTGTGCAGGACTGGCTTTATATCTTTGGTGGTGACTGTAAAATTGGGTACACGCTTGTCCATTCACTTCAGAGTCAACTCCAGACCAGACTGTTTACACAATCTTACAGCAGAGCAGGTTCGCAGTCCATGATACACACTTATGCAAACTTATAGCAGACCTCCAACCTGAATCTGCTGAAACGATCTGAAAGGATCCTGTCACTGTGCACACTCTTCCAGTTTTCGCCTCAATCACACACAAAAAGTTAGTGCTGTGAATTAGACAATCATTCGCAGAAGCGTAAACACTTATCAATTAGTCGACTGATTGGCAGTAGGATTGATTGATTTTTAAACAAGTTTAAATATCATTTTATCTGACCAGGTGACCAATATTGAATGTTACGAGCAGTCACATGAGGTTGGATTGTATGTACATGTGATGCTTTTTAGCACACCTTTAATATGTATAGTAAATAATTAATGCATTGCTAAAGGTCACTGCAAACTAGAGCTGTTAATAATATATAACTCAAGAAAATCCTCAATTTAGTGATGCAAACACTTTATTTAATACATTTTGTCTAAAATACATAAGTTTACAAATATCAACAATATAAATGTCTTTGCAATAAACAGCTGTTGTTTTTTGTTTTAGGAAGAAGATGACTGGAAGTATGTGGCTATGGTCATCGACAGAGTCTTTCTCTGGGTGTTTATTATTTTATGTGTATTAGGGACGACTGGCTTATTCCTTCAACCCATGATAGATGGATAGAAAACATAAAGCTTTATACTGGATCTTTGTACATTTCAGTTTTATATAATTCATGAATACACTCGAACAAAGGTTCCATTAAGTCCATTGCACCCATGTAGTCTCACTTTGTAGTAGACTAGAGTGCACTTACATACCATATATCATTCTGAAAATATGAGTAATAATGTATAGTAAAGTATACATTTATGTTCAGGGGTAATACACTTTGGCTGAGCAAATTAGCTTGCACCCATAATGAAATAGATTTTTTTTTATAACTTCCTGAATGAAGGAATAGTTAGCGTGTGACTGTATTTGAGTTTTTAAAATTGTCCTAAACTGCAAAAGAGATTTGTTGCATTTGTTCTAGGAAGGATGAGCTGACAAAAGTTCAAAGATGTCGCCAGTAGGGGCATGCTATAAACCGTAAATTTTAGTTGGACTGAGGAAGCCCAACTTCTACAGCAAATTGAAAAGGCTGCATAGCTAGGTCAAGTTTTACTTATGGGGGATTTTAAGTATGCGGATATTAATTGTAGTACTGAGACTTGTATTACAGTTATGGGCAACGGATTTCTGAGCATGCTAAAAGACCATTACATGTCCCAAATAGTAGAGGAACCACCTAGGAACCAGACTATACTGCACCTAGTAATAACAAATAATATAGAGGTTATATCAAATATTCAGGCAACGGAGCACTTGGTAAACAGGGATTAGTTTTCAGAAGCAACAGTATAAGGGATCAACTAGGACTTTAAAACTGAAAGGCAAATTTTAGCTAAAGGAGTCTATAAAGTGCAAAGACTGGGATGCAGTTTTGAAGATAAAATACAGAACAAAAGTGGAATAAGTTAATTCCTATGGAAGACAAATATAAAAGAATCAAGTCATTTAAATTGTTTAAATCTGAAGGGATTGAAGAGTCCTTATGTATCTATAAGGAAAATAATTAAACATGCAGAAAGTAAATCTAAATGGCAAAAATAGGAAATTTAAAAGAAGTTGCAAACGGATGTAAGAAAACCTCCAAAAATGTTTAAAGTATATGGCAAAAGCATCAGAAAAGACAAATATAGGACCCCTAAGAAGTGAGATGTGTGTATTTATCAATTATGATAAGGAAAAAGCAGAGGTATGAAAGACTTGCTATTTAGTAGAGAGAAACAAATAATAGGAATAAAAATGGAAATGCAACCGTACAATTATTTAATACTTGGCTGATGATGAAACTTTAAAGTCAACCCCTTCTGCTAACTATAATTAGAAAGCCAGAGTAAGTGTTTAATAAAAATGGAACAATGGATCCACAAGTGATGTACTGTACGAACAACATAATGTGGGGGATCAAGAAAGCCGCTATATGGGAATATAAAAAGGACATAATGACCATAACTGCCCTGGAGTACCAGTTTTTGTGCTAAATTTTAGACAATGTCTATTTTACTGGAAAATATTATGTATGTATTACAGATGATTAATAAACACAGTGGACTTGAAATATGGGTTTGACATCCACTTATTACAAGAGTTGGGAATTGCATTATTTTAATAGTTATGTTCTACTGTCAGGCTGGTATTCGGTGCAAGTGTACTTCTTTTAACCCTTCAAGCTTGGATGAATTAAGTAGGTAGAGCACTGATGGCAAACACACATTTGAACTTACATCAGGCCCTGCTTACCTATGACTCTACAGATTTTGTGAAACATGCTTTGACTGCATTGGCATAGCTAATTCCTGACAAAGCATGCTGGGACTCGTAGTTTCACAACACCTGGAGAGCCACAGGTTGGCAAGGCCTGATTGATATCAGCATAAGGAGTGGATCATTAGTGTTTTTAATGAAAATAATGACATGTAGAAGCTTTGATCAGCAAACTGACATGTTTCTGAACTGTACAGAAATTTCAAGCTGTAAATACAGTACACAGTAACATTAGTCACAGAAGTAGAAATATAAACAGTCACCATAGAAATCCTGGGTGAATATTTCAGTCTCCAAACATACCATAGAACTTATCTGCAAAAGTTCCAATAAAATGTTGATTACTAGAAACAAAGAATAACTGTCTTGCAATCCTACCCAATCACCACTCATTCAAACATTATGTTTTGCAGGAGACACCATTACACAGCTTATGACTGGTAATAACTGTAGGGAGCAGATTGTACTCTATGTAGCCTTATGTTACTGAGATGCAAATATTTGGTTAGCTCATTGATAGTATTAAATGGAATGTTTTTGGTTACGATATTGCTCTGCCTTTATAATGGTATATTTATTATTAGGACCGGATCCAAGCCTCGGCTTCCCACAGCATCCTATCTACCATATGGGCGAGGGAAGGCCAGGCTGAATTCCAAACGCAGGACCCTACTTCAAGAACTACTTTCCACAACCTCCCCATGTAAAATGGTGATGGTGCAGGAATCAGCATAGTTTGTCAGGAGGGAATAGGTATATCACACAGGGATAGAGAGTGGGAGGATCAGTGGATAACACTGGGAGATGGATAGATACTGACTGTTGGATAGAAGTGGGGGCGCTAGAGAGAACCCATGTGGCAGAGGGTGTCTTAAAGAAGTGGGGAATGGAAGAAAACACAAGAGGAGAGCGTCCCTAATAGATTGTATTCCTATTTTGTATTAAAACTTTATTTGATTTATTTAGCATTACTGATGGGGGAGATGTAGATTTCCAATGTGACGTAATGAGTGATCGAGCATGAAGTAGAAATTCTGCCACATGTTTGCTGCTTTCTAGCAGAGGCGGAACTAGCAAGTTGTGGGCCCAGGTGCAAAACATATGCTTTGGTCCTGATGATATCCCAGGTAACCCGTTGGGGAGCTTCGGCGGTTCGGTGATGATGGTTGTGGGCCTTTGTATCAGCATGGGCCCCGGTGCCGCTGCACCTGTTGCACCAATGGTAGTTCCGCCCTTGCTTTCTAGGATGCTATTGTCTAAAATAGTTGTCAGGTGGTTTAAGGGGCCTGCTTATTGCTTCATTATTTGCCACTTAAGAGTAACGGTCTTACATACTATAGGGCTTATCTAGAGGTTGAGAGTAATGGTGCAAGTGTATGTAAAATGATGTTATAATGTGTGGGATATAAATTAATTGGAAAATCCATTGCTTTAGGACTTAAAACTTAAATAATATATAACATTGGACTGAATCAAGATTAGTAATTGTGTTGCCTGAAAAGGCCACAATCTTCATGTGTGCATGTGCACACTCCCTGGTTCCATCATTTGCATGCTGAAAGTCAGTCCGGCAGGGAGGCGGGACAGTGCAGCATGCTTAAAGTATGTCCACATTTGCGATGGGAAGTGGGGGTATTTAAAACATACAGTATGGGCTTAGCTAATCCCTTATGTATGATCCTCATTTATGCAGCAGCCCCATTTTAAGTTGGGCCAATATGTAATTGTTACGGTAGGATACTACTTGTGGAACCCATAAGTGTAAAAAAAAAGTGTTACCTCGCAACCAAAAATCTGCTCGCAGGACCCTATTAAATCAGTATCTTGTCCAATATGCTAAACTCCAAGGGCCAGGTTTACTAAACTGCAGAAAAGGCAATGTGGAGATGTTTCCCATAGCAACCAATCAGATTCTAGCTGATATTCTCAAGTATGCATCGTGCAAATGAACAAGCCTAACACATAATGGATCAGATCCAGAGCTACGTTTCCATTACGTTTCCTAGTATAGCGTATTTACCATGCACTCCCCTTGTCACTCCCCTCGGCCATATACAGTTTAGCCGTGTTACGCTTTCCAAACCCTACCTTAACTTTTCCAAGCGTAACTCTTGACGGCCGTAATGGCTGCACGTACTTACGCGCCTAAGCACGCCCATACTGTACGATTTAAATGCCTCACCCGCCTCCGAAGCGTAATTACGGGTGTCGTATGGCTGTCACGCCCCTTCTATCGTAGTTACGCTGTTGATAGTAGTCTGGTATGTATGTTCAGTGTTACGTGTCACAACATCTGCCGCGCGCATGCATTTTTACGTCTTCGGCTAGGGTAAATACGTTAGCGTACTTAGTTCTGAATCTACCCCAATGTGTTAAAATTTTTCAACTACTGAAACTATTACCGCCACATTTTTGCAGTCATTAACAGAAAGTTTGTATTTGTTGCTATATTCCAGATATTGGCAAACAGATAATGTAGAAAGAGAAGAGAAAGTGTAACATTGTGATGAATAAATATAGACATATCTGGGGCACTCGTTTACTAAGCTACTTTGGCCAACGGCAAAACTACTGCTTTGGTTTTAGTTAAGGAAAAGAGATAAAGCATTCACGTTTTCCCTGTGAGTCTAGTTATGCAGAATTAAGTAGGATGCTTATGTATTCTCTAATTTTTTATCTTGTTACCTCCACAGTCAGCAATTAGACACATACACGTTCAAACAATGGATTATTCACAGCTTTAGTCACAAATAAATATAATTAAATTGACATACCAGATCATCTCTTTAAATTTTATAGAAAAGATACATATGACACAAAGGAGCCTATTTCTAAAGTTCATTTTCATGCGATTATGCCCGTTTGCGTATGTTAGAATGCAACCTCTTTTACGCACGTGCATGTTTTTGAAATGCTAGTAAGCATGCATTCTACTATAAAAACAATCCTGAAAACATAGCAAGATGTATATTTGTAAATCATTTTAGTAGCATAACCACAATGTTAAAAATTGAACATAGTAGTTACACAGATTATAGATAATATAGATGCATAGATATCAAATCTCCACTACAGCTAAATCACATTATTTCTGATACAGAAGGTGAAAGAGAGACCAGGCCCTAGTAGAGTGTATTTCAAGCAACACCAGCCAAACTTTAGTCATGCTGAGGTTAATATGCTGGTGCAGCTTGTGATGGAGAGGTTGTATCATACCAGCAGGCAGATATCTAAAGCTCAAATCTGGGATGAGGTCACCCAGAAGATAAATGCTGTCACTTGTGGCTGGATGTAACCATCTGTGGCCCAGAAAACACTTATTGTTCACATGGATGGATTATTATTAACAGAACCATAAAATCTATTATGTTATTGAATTGTTATAACTATATTTTTAAATGTTGCCAGATAGTTTTTGAAACGTTATTAAAAACTATAAATATATATATATGTGTGTGTGTATGTATATATTTATATAGCCATAGTTTAGCCATAGCTTTGTATCAGACCACCAAGTGTTGTAGGCGGGGAGGTAATGTGATTGGAGGGTTGCTAAGGCGGATGTTGCTAGGTGATAAGAGTGCTGGTGATTTGTTTTACTGGTTGTTAGTGAGAATGTGGATGAAAAGTGATAGTAAAAAACGAGCAGGAGGAGAGGAGAAAAACCTCTATTCAGCAGCATAAGTTATCTAGCAGATTGCCAGACTGTTTTGGGAGATATTGAGGAAGTATTGATAGGCAACACAGAGTCTCCAAGGAAAATGAGACACATCTATGGATGTTGCTATATGTTACCTGAAAGTTACAGATAATGGGCTTGATCCAGACTTAAGTAAGTGCTTGAAGATAGTTACTCCTGGGCTAAACCATGTTGATTGCAGGGGGAGTCAAGTTAATTGTATTCTTTGCATGCAGGGATATATCTTTGTATTGCTTACTGCACACAGATACTGACCAGCTTTACTATCACACTGTTATTTAGACTTGGGATAGGAAACATCACCTCTCAACTCTAATACTGTTTGCAACAGAAGAAATATGACTCCCCTGCAATCAACATGGTATGCCCAGGAGTAACTAATTTCAGGCACTTACTTTAGTCTGTATCCAGCCCAATGACAGCTTCGGCAATTTTATAACTTAGATAGAAACACTAACAGAAAGTGCTGGATGAGTCTGTTCAATTCAGTTTACATTGTGGTTAGAGATTGAGGCCTTACTAAAAATGTTTTTCCGCTGGCAAGTGAACCTGTTTTGCACAAGTGTGGAATAAATGTTTGCAAGTAACTATTTTCAATACTGGACTGATTTGTCCATCAGTCAATGCAAGTTTTGGAACTACTGTGTCATTCTATTCAATAAAAATTGCATTGATTTTGTCTTAAAATCTCTCTGTGTATGCGTTTGTGAAACCAAACAGCAAAAATCAAGATCCTGAAGAAAAAGGAAACCTGACATTTTTGTGTCAGATCGCTGGGATCACAAAAATAGGCACAGAAGGAAGTAAGAATAGATCATACAGGACAAGATTATTCCATACACACTACTTCTGAAGTAAAGATGGACACTGAAACTGAAAAGATGGACATTGAGGATAGGAAAAAACTTTACCACAGGGACCACAAGTCTATTCTGACAGTACTTTGTAAACTTAAGGGCAATCCATGTGATTGAACGGAATTACGAGTTGACCTTATTAAAAGGCTGGCTGAGTATGATCAAACTCACCCAGAAGATCTCCAGTCGGCAACTGAGGAAGAATTAGAAAATGGGAAATCTCTTATTACCAAGTTTTCCCCAAGTATAAAGGCAACACTGCCATGCTGCAAAACTGGCTAGGAGCTCAGGTAGGGAGGCCACTGAACATGAGCATGCTGCAGTGTTACATGCAGTCTTGGGAGTACCAATGCCAGTACCTATAGAGTACCTAGGAGAGAAAAGTGGCAGAGAAAACAGAGGATCAAAGCTAGGATTTCGCAATATTCAGACTTTTCATGTATCGGAGACTGAAAATGGGCCTGTTACCTCTACCATATCTGACTGGGAAAGCTTTGGAAGCTTATCAATCTCTCCATCCACAAGCTTGTCAAGACCTTGAAAAAAAGTGAAAAAAGCATTGTTGGTCTGAATCCAGGTGACCCCAGAAACATAGACAGAAATTATGGGGTGTAAAAAGGAGATTGTTCTTACATGGAATTTTGTCACTAGCTATGACAAGCTTTTATAAAATGGATTGAGGGGATAGATGTATATAGTTGGGAACAGATCTTGAACATAATCATCACCACATCGGTCCCCTCCGCAGGACCACTATTGAATCTGAAAAAGGTATGTATTACAAAAATATGTTGTCCATCTTTTTTAACTTGTCAGGATGTTCTTGGTTAAATTGCGCACGTAATAGTTTACAGTTTACGATTGTCTCACTTTACTGATGGCAGGATTTTAAATGCCAACTAATGCACACAGTCATTTTCTGCCATCGACTTCCATGTGATCTGAGATTTAAAACACCAAAGGTGTGCTTTGAAATAGCCCTATTGGAGAGACGTGTGTGGAATTGTATGAAATTTGATGCTTCATGTCTGGATGTAAAATAGAAGTGAGGAGCCAAGGTAGGCACAATCCTCTACAGTAAAAAAAAAAGCAAGGAAAATGTTAACACATATTACATTTCACACAATGATGATTTTATAAAAGATTACCTAAAATCACAAATCTGGCCTCCGACTTAATTTTTGCCATATTTCAGATTGCCACATAACAAAGAAATCATTGGGCACTACCATATTTGACACAAATATTATGACTGAATAACAAAGCATCACATACCACTATGATATTCATGCAGGGCCTGATTACCCACTAGGGATCCTAGGCGAGCGCCTAAAGCCTGGTCCTGGTCCTGGTCCTGGATTTAGGTGCAGCTGCCTTTGAGTTTTAATAGCTCCATTAACGGGCCCAAACCAGTTATATACTGAGCTATTACTGACTTTAGGCCCCCATTCCCAGTAATGCACTGGGTGACGTCATGATGTCACGCCAGTGCCACACCCCCGCCTCCCACACTGAATTAAAGTAAGCCTGAGTCCTGCGTTTCTTAGAGAAGAGAGCAAGGCTAAGTGTCAAAGGGATTGTGGCTGCAGTAGTGGTTGAGAGTCTGAGATAGGAAACGGAAACAGAGACTCGGAGCATCTGAAAGAAAATACCAGGTAAGCAGTTATTTATTTATTTATTTTCATTAGATGCCAGTGCTGGGCATAAATATATTTATATGACATTGGGGTTTTTTAACTTGGCATTGGGGGGTTTTAAATTTGTATTGGAGTTTTTTAACCTGGCATTGGGGGTTTTTAACCTGGCATTGGGGGGGGTTAACTTTGCAATGGGGTTATATGGCTGTAATAAATATGAATGAGGATTGTGTGCTGTTTTTTCTTTTTCTTTTGTATATATATGTATATATATATACAGTCAGGTGCATAAATATTGGGACTTTGGGCCTGATCCAGACCTACGTTTTAACGCCAGCCAGCAGTGTAAGATCAGTTTAAAAGCCGATCTGCGCATACGCAGGGCAGATGTTTCCCGGCGTTACTATGGAAACGCCCAATCGTGGATCGGGCATCGTAGCCTCAGCGTAGTAACGCTGGAGGGGGCGTCCCCCAGCGTTACTACGCTGAGGTTAGTGCAGGTAGGTGGGGGGAGGGAAGGTAATGAGGCTGGAAGGGGGGCGTTAGTATAGCAACACCACTGTCCCAGCGTGTTAACAATCGCTTACGCCGGCTGAAGGTAAGGTAGCCTTCAGCCGGCGTAAGCGAGTGTTAATATGCTGGGGCAAGGGGG